>VYXC01003308.1:154112-190746 GCA_013397175.1 Platysteira castanea
AAAAAAAAAGCCTGAGCAGGAACTTGATTAGAGTTGTGTAAGAACATTCATGGGTAGAAAGCACTGGGTACCAAAGTGCTCTTCAGATGTAGCAGAGAAAGATCCAGCATTTAAAAAAAGCCTTGACATTAAATCCAGACAAATTCAAATTAAGAATATGTCATAAATATTTAACAGTGATGGTGATTAGCCATTGGTACTACTGAAGCCATTGCCCTTTTCTCAGTAGTTCAAGAAGTTTAAACCTGGGTTTAAACCTGGTGCCATTTCAAAAATATGCTCCCATCAGACAAATCACTGGTCTCTAAGTGAACATATCTGAGTGAAATACATGAAATAAGAGGGGATAAACTGAACTGGCTTGTATTTAGATTGGCAAAACATACTGGTGTTCCTCCTAAGAGCTCCATACAGATGTTAATACAGCTTTCACAACAGCCTCCAATGGAACATGTTCATTTCAAACATTCCATTTCACTGTCAAAATAAAGTTCAGTTTTCTAATCCTGCTGGAGAACTCTATTAACCCTCTGTGCACTCACCAGAACAATGCACATGGGCAGTTGTACCTAAAACCTAACCCCCTTCATTCAAACAAAACATTAAATAGACGTATCTTACACAAGTCAACTCAAGAGTTCATGCCAGCACTAAGGTAGGCTCACCTTTATAAAATTCACTTGAAATCACATGGGGTTAGGCAACAAAGGCGGGGAGGAGGGGGGAATGAAAACAGAAAAGCACAGTGTTTGTCCCCTCAGCATTTCTACATTTTGCAATTAATAACACTGTTCGAAAGAATGTTTTCAGAATGGATGCCAGCAAGATCAAGAACCAGAACATAAACCACAAGAGATATTTTTACTGGACTGTAAGTCCTTTTCATACCATTAAACCGATGTGAGCAGAGCCAATTAACATTGCTTTCCCTCTCTGCATTCCACATGGTCTATCAAAGCACCACAGTGCCAGCCAAGGGAGTCACATAGGTGTGTATATGTATGTGAGGTCACACCCAAAAACTCCCCTCCATTTTTGTTGTTGAACATGACATTATATGGCATGAAATGCTCCACTGGTCAGTCTAGGTCAGCTGTCCAAGTTGTGTTGTGTCCAATTTTTTTTGTCCACCCCAGAGTGCTCACTGAGGGGGTGGCAGAGCAAGAGAAAGATAAAACCTTGCTGCTCTGCAATTACTGATCAGCAACAGCCAGAAGACTGGTTTAGTCACAAATCTGAAATGCAGCACCATATGGGACTGCTATGAAGAAAATGAACTCCATCTCTGACAGGTGCATTTAGTCTTCAGCAGGCAAGAGCTGGAAATCACCACTCCGGCTCCTAAGAGCTCACCAGGAGACACAGCTGAACTCAACTGAAAACAACAAATAAGCCAGAACAGAAACAAAGGTTATAAAATAAAATAATGACAGGAATTAGTTATGTATTCAGAAGAAAATTTTTTTCTTGACCTTCCCAATAACAAATCAGTCACTGTTGATCACTATTGTTTTGCAATAGCTTTGTTTTGGAAAAAAGTGCAGAAGGCAAAATGAAAGTAACTGAAATTCCATACATTTTTCATCTTTGTCATATCTACACACAGCCATTCTATCAGCAACTCCTGATTTTCTTCCACATGAAACAGACCATGAAATTTTACTTTCCTTCAAGCTCCTGCGACCACATATGGCAGGTTTTAATAAAAATCCATATGGCCAAAATATGTTACTGCTGTTCATCAGATCTGCAATCATTAAAATTATTCGCCCATAAATAAGAATAAAGACTCTCTAGACAAGACAGGAACATCATTCTTGCCTGTTCTATGCCTCTTTTGCAGACTGAGAAAGGACTTCACTTTTCCTCTAGCTGCCAATCTGGTTCCCTTCACAAGCATTAAAATTCACTTTAGAGACTGAATAATAAGGATTGCTGACCCTTCCACACTGATAAAAATAAATAAATGTCAGTCAGACACCAGTTTAGTCACACAGGTACAGTAAACTTTTTTCTAACCACACTGCACAGATTTATTCTTGAAGCTAATCAGAATTCAAACAGAACAGAAATCAAATGTCACCCTGCCACACTAACATCCATCAACCACAATGATTACATCTACATCAATCATTTGATATAATAGGAGTAAAGTCACTATAACAGAACATTGTCAAAAGATCTGGAATTGGTCTTCTATTTAGTATTCCATCATATAACAGCTACAAGATTATTTCAAAGGCAGCAGTGTCTGCTTTGAAAATAAAAGACAGTTTGCTTCAGCGTTTTCCCGGCAGCAGACTGTTATTCAATGACAACATTCTCTATGAAGAAGTATCATTACTGATTTGAGCTTTATAAAAGGGGAGGGCTTTGGATTTTCTGTTCCATCAGTTTTTAAGGTAGAGCTGAAAATTAAACAATTGCATTACTTTTATGTATACAATCTGCAACTTATCTGAAAGCAACCCTATTATTCAACAGAAGTGTTGGTTATATCAGATAGTTCAGTAATATCATTCCTTTACTTTGGAAGTCCCATTGGCTTTGTCTCCTCCTGTGCCTAATTTTGCCTGAAACACCTCCCTACTTCACTCCCAAGCAATGGCGTTCTGAAAAGGGTAGTGCTACCTGAAGGTTGCATATATGAAAATAACACATGCTGGTAATTCAAAATGTGGAGTTCACCTCCTGCATGGGACCACGCCTTTTCATTTCCAAACTGGACCAGTGTCTGGTGTCTGGTTGTGCTTTGTGGTGCTAAAAGAATCAAAAATTCTGCATACAGACTACATCTGTCACACTCCATACTGCAGACAGCCAGTCTGCAAAGCAAAGACCATACCAGAGAAAGAGTACAAACACAGAAAGTGCTTCCTTTCTGGACATCATGTACAATGCCACTACTGCTTCAATCAAAGGAAGATCTTACTCAGAGTGACCTTTCTGTGCATTGATCACTGCAGTGAACATGAAATCCCTTAAGCACAGCTAAAATTATGCTTCCTTTACATGAGAGCTATTGCATGAAAAATTATAAAGGACTGAAAAACAGTCCTTTAGATCCACCACTATGGGGAATGAAGACCGTGGAGACCTTATTCCACCTGGCTTGGAAAGCAGAAATATAAAGAAAACCATGTAAGGTTTAGGCAAGACCAACAGTAAATCAGACATGCAGAATGTGACTTTATCAGTCTAATGAAGTTTTTTGCAAATAATCCTGCAAGCAGTAATAGTTCCTAAAGTCAATGAATACACTTACAAGAGATTTTGAAGGAACTTATCACTGGCTTCCTCGCAGGCTATTTGTATCTTGACCCTCACTGGTCATTGCTCGTTTATTCATGACAAGAATCATTCATGACTGAATCATTCAAGAAAACAGGACACTATATGAATATGTAAAATTCGAGGAGGCTGAGAACAGCCTTCATTAATTAGTTAGATTTGTTATTGTCTTCAACAAGCTGTATGTCCAGTTACATCTTCTGCTGCTTTTACTCTAGACAGGTATCTCTGTCTAGTCGAGAACTTGAACTCGATGCCAGTTCACCCTTAGAATCACTTTTTGAGTAACTACAATGCAGCAACAAACTTGTCTGCAACACTTTTTCTAATAAATAATTACTTAGATCATGCTTACAGTTCATAATTTTGTAAATACATAAAAAATACATAAATATATTTTTTCAGACAAGATACTTTAAAAGGATACTGGTCATATTTACTATGTACATGGTTAGCTGGCTTATAAATAAATGACAATTCCTTTAGTGTAAGTTCATATTTGCAGTAAGCACATTGCATTATGGGGAATAATAATAATAATAATAATAATAAATCCATCACAGAAAAACCCCCACTAATTTAAAATGCAAATAAAACATTTTTTGCTAAAGGCTATGATACTATTAAATAATTGATCATAATTTCCAAAATTATCAAATCACATTTTGATAGCTGTGCTTCCATTATTGAACAAAGCAAATCCTTGCAAATTCTTTTAACATACTTATTATGACAGTCATATTTTACATATTTTTAAACAGCAATGGTAGTCTTATATATAATTCCAGAGAATTACCAAGATTTAAATGGCAACCACTGTATATTTACTTGGCATTTCAGTGAACACTAAGGTTTATAGTTCTGAGGAAAAAATTGACTTTGGCTTTACTTCAGTCAATATTTATTTCTCTGTTCGATAAACATTGATGCTTGCCTCAAGAGAAGTCAATATCCTGTTAATGCACGTTACTTGAATAACATTTGGGAATTACTAAACAAATGACTCAAATTCAGAGGATCAAAGATAGTGAGACCAAGAAAGACGTACAGGGTGTTTGTTTAAACCTGCAGTCTTAGCAGAACTACCACTACATGACGTGTAACAGCCCTATGAACAATCCCTCCTTTAATCTTCAGCATGCTGGTATTACAGTCAAATCCAGTCTGCTTCAGAAATGTTTATGCGGAAGTATTTTATCCCCTTTCTGCCCTTCTTCAACACTTCCTGAGCCAGCTTGTCCTTGAAACATGTTTTGCTTCAAAGATCATGCAGATTGTAAACCCATATTCTTATGCTTTCCTCATTTAACCTGCTTTTCCCAGTTTGTCATCCATGTTTTATAGTGGAATCTTCAAAAGTTCTTTAAGGAACCCTGTTTACAATACATGTCTGACATACTGGAAGTTCATGCTACCAGACTTTCTTGGTAGGGCTATTTTCCCATATGGCTACAATCAATATTTTTAATACTAATAAGTTTTACTACACCTTGCTAAACTACTAATAAGTTTTACTCCACTTTTTACACATGAGGTAACAAAGCCAAGAGAATAGTAAAATTTAAAGTGGAAAAGAGTGAAAATATTTGCAGCTTGTCTCAGATCTTGGCAAAACTGTCCTTTAATGGACAGTATGAATAGTTGAATGTATGAAGTTTTGTCATCATATTAAATATTAAAAGGCCAACTGCAACAATAAATCTTAGCAAGCTGTCACAAAGGAAGTGACACAAACAAGCCTATATAACAAGCTGTGATCAAACTTTAGAGACTGAACTTTCCAGTGTCTGTATCCATCTTTCTTCCTGCTTGAGGACATCAGCCACAGTTGCATGGTAGATGATTAAATCAGTAGAGAGAAAAATCTAGCATTATCATATTGCATCAAGTTATCGATGAAAGGCCATTTGCAATGGAAAGCTCTATATATCTCCAAAAAATCTTACAAAGCTCAGGCTACCATTTTTTGTGAGAGTACTCACAACTTCATATGCAACACAATCATCTGCTAGTGAAAAAGTGGGACCTTAAAATGAAAATGGAAAAAAAAATTGATTACAAAATTACATAGCTCCATAAATTTTGTCATTTTGGAGTATTCCAGTCCAAGAAGGGGGGAAAAATAGAATTTTTTTTCCTGCTCATTTCAGTCCACAGAGAAACATCTTATTTCTGGAGGTACAAATTTTATGAGAAATAAATACCAGAGACTTTAGCTATTATATTATACTTGCACATACCATGAATATAAGCTGCAGGAAATACTGTTTAAAGGTCAGGTTATTAAGAGCAAAATTATCATAAATAGAATCAAAGATTATAATTTTCTTCTGAAAAGCATCTCTGGAAAGGAAATATATGCATGAGTAAGAGGTACAGCCTTGAACAATTAGCTGCCAACTCATGTTTGTTAGCTTCCTTGGGTGTTTTCAATCAACCCTTGCTTAACAGACTGAGATATGGGGAAACAGATCACATCTTGGGTATCAAAACAGTTCAAGGGCAGCATTACCCTTGGAAAAAAAGCATTACTTTTGAAGAACTTCACAGGAGTCTGAATTTGAATGCTTACCTTGATATCTGCAACAAGTTTTTAACACTTCAGAGAAAAAAAAATCATTTTTCTGAAGGTTTAGTGCTTTCAGCCTTCTCACAGAAAAAGTAAGGATCAGCGTGCTGCAATAGCATAGTGTATATTGCCTCATAAGGCAATACTTAGTAGGTTTGGATGTTGAAGAGAGACACAGCTGTCATTGCATTCTTGTGGTCAGTCCTCTTGCAAGCAAATTTAGCAAAAAGGACAAGATTTGAAGGAATATTTGTCTCAGAGATCCAGGTGAATTACAGACAAAAGTAGGTGCACCACTGGTAAGGGATGGAGCAGTGAGACAAGATGGCAGCAGCACTGTCTGTGCTGTTTTGGTTCTTTGTACAGCTACTGTCAGATTCTCAGAGCTGTCAATCCAGAAGTACTAAACCTTTCACAAATCAACCCTTAACCTAATCTCTCACTTATCAACCTTTCTCAAATACTAGACTCACATTAAGTACCTTGGGAATGACAATAACCCTCTATTCTAATAACAAGAAACTGCCAATTAAATCCATAATGTATGGACATCTTCCCCTTACTTGCCCTTTTTATGCAAAATAACAATGTGGGAGGTTGCATGCAATACCAACATGTCCATCATTTTAATTATTTCTGGATATTTGTCCATAGTGCATTAGATTAAAAGAGTCCAAAAACTGATTTATTCACTCACTTGTAAATTGCATCTTAATGCATTCACAACTTGTTAACATTCATAAACAAAAGACTTAAATTACAGTTCTTTCCCAGTAAAAATAGGCTCTTATCTTCAGCAATTATGAAGACACACAGTTAAATGCAATTTTAAAATATTTATTCCATATTTGCATGCATCTGTTCTGCAAGATTTAAAAAATGTTAGTGAAAGCTGCCCAAAACTCCTACAGTGCAGCCTTTTACACTTTCTAAATACCTACCATTCTAGTAGGATTTCGGTGCTCACTGCGAGTTGATCTCTGTAACATGCTTGTGATTAAAGACAGTAAAAAAAAAAAAAAGAATCAAAACACATAAAATGCTTAAAGATACAGATTTAATAATTAGTAATCTTATATTAAGCTGGAGATTTATTTTATGCATATATCAACACTTACTACCTCTCCATCTGAAAAAAAATGTGTTATTATAGTACAAAAAAAATCCTGAAGGAAAATAATTTTGACCTTTAAGACAGTCAGCTATTGAATTTCTTCTCACTGTGGTTCCATAAATGGACCATTATCAGGTGAAACACATCTGCTTGACAAACCCATAGTAACGAATGTTTAAAATCCAAATAATTTCTCTCATTCTGACCATGTTTAACTCAGGCAAGAACTTAAGTATACTTGGCTTAGGTGAAAGGAGATCAGTGTCAAGTCTACTGACTCTGGAAAGTTGCATTTTACCTTTTCATATCTGCCAAATCACAATTTCTTTTCCTTTTGGTTGTTCACTAAATAGCATCTCCATAAAAGACATGACCAGACATAGGTGAGTGAAGAGCAGTATTTGCGGAAACAGACCAGTGGATTGTTGGTTGATTTTTATTCACATTTGCATAAACATATTTCTTATGATATGAAGCAATTTTTCTTACTCCAGGGAACAAGGCCCATGTCTGACATCCCCAAAAAGGAGACGAAATCATCTGCTTCTCAGAATTTGCACTTGTACTTTCAGATTTCCACATTATTTAAAAGCCTAAATACTTTGGTATGTAACACAAGACCTGGATAAACATGCTATTCACAGGTTACACCATGCACGTGTGATAAATCTTTTACGAAAGCTTCAGATCCAATTCACTCACTGCTGATCAAATACTAGACAAAATGTTTTAATTAAAGATAAATAACAGGTAATATGATACATATATCAATTAACTTACAAATTAGCTGATCTGCTACGGAAGTGTGAAATTTGGAGCTTAGAAGAGGGCTGTCAGTCACCTAACAACTCAAAAATCTTTCAATAGTTTTATTTATGCTCTTCACTTTAAAATACCGTAGCTTCTCAATGAACAGCTACTCTCCAGTTGCCTAAGGGCTGATGCTCTCATACAGCACCCTTATGCTATCTGAACCCCTGAGTTTAAGGAATAAAGGGATAAGAATCAAAGTCACAACACTGCGTATTGTTATAGTCACATGTCAGTGTTCTGTTCATCACATGGCAAGAACTATACTCTTTAGATAAAAACAGCAGGTTGGGAAAAGAGAGGTCTCAGACTTCCTCAGCTTCTGTTGTGGAATGCCTTATTCATGGCTAAAGATACATTTTCCTCACCTCAGATTATCAGGGTCAGGCATCCAGCACTCAGATTAGGTTTCACTCGTTAACGTATCGAAACGTTTGCATTTGTGTACACACGTGAGTGCTAGAAATCAATTCATTCTGAGAGCCTGGCAGAACTCCCTGCCAGGAAGCTGCAGTGGGAAGCTGTCACTGCACAGCAGGCAAAGAGATTCCGTTGACGCTCTGCTTGGCTAAATCCTGAGCCCAGGAGGGACCTGAGATTGCTTGTAACTCACATCAGGCAGAGCTAATTCTGAAACTCCAGGTTTTCAAGAAAACTGTCCTGTCCATTGCCTATGTACCTTGCCTAGCATAAGAGGATGTCAACTTCAATAAACACTTTTAGATAAAAGTGAGATTACATATCCTGAAGGAAAAGGATTAATCTGCCACCTTTATTTCCCTAAGAACCCATGCAACTGATGTTTCCACATAAATGAGGGAAATAATTCTTCAGAAATTACCTAAATTGCACAATTGCCATGACTTGCAAAGGATCAAACCTCACAGATCTATGGGAGAAGTTCTGGTTTATGGACTACCAGGGCCAGCACTAGAACTGATTTCCTGGCTACTAGGAATTTTGATACTGTTTTGCACTCAATTCTAAATACCATAGAAGGTTACAAGAGAATCTTTGCTAACACCACCCTCAGGAATGGAAAAAAACCCAACCAACCCTGACTTAGAAAAACTACAGAAATGCAACAATTTGCAGATACGGAAGGAACAACAGCAGGCTATTGGAGACTGGTAAAGATTAATGCTCTGGAAAAGGAAAGGGACAAGTTGATACAGAGCACTTAGTGCTCTTCTTTCATTGACTTGCACTCCTTTTTTGTTTTCCTCTGGGTAAGTAGTTAATGCAGAGTGTTTATACCCCATCACTGTGATTCACTGACCTTTCAACTCCCAGGACTGGGCAAGCAC
Source organism: Platysteira castanea (assembly GCA_013397175.1). NCBI lineage: Eukaryota > Metazoa > Chordata > Aves > Passeriformes > Platysteira > Platysteira castanea. The sequence goes on from VYXC01003308.1 coordinate 163,204, forward strand.
CCAGGAGGGGTGGCTCCACCACAGCAAAATTCTATCTAACTGTTTTAGATTTACACATGGTATCCATAAGCCTGGACAGCAGCATTAAGCTTTGCCACTTACCAAAATCTAGTTTTGACAGGAAAAGCTCTCTCCCATCTGCATTCATCTGTACGTATTATACCATTATCGTTTTCAGGAAAAATGAAGCAAAGAGTAGAAAACAAATGCAAAACCACAAACTACTGAATAACCAACAGTATAAATAATAATTATGTTGACTACATTTTCTATAACATATAAATAGTGTTATTTCAGTGAAGTACATTCTCCTTACTGAGAATGGAACATTTCTAAAAAGCAGTAAGTCAATGAATTATTAGTTGAAGCATACAGAGAAAGATTACTCAGACATTATGTAGGGGTTTTTTCAGCCTTCTTGAATATCACAATATGCAATATTTTCTACACTTAACCGGAGATATGTATTCAATTAAGGCTGTATCCTTCCTATGCTTCCAGCCTTCTGCTTAGTGGTTTAAAAGAGATTCAGTAGCTTTCACGTTCAAGGACCCACACCACCTCTTAGAAGTGAATTCTAAGATAAATACTGGTAATGAGAGTTGCACAAAGGTGTTAGCTGTATCATTAATCTTGTCAAATACCTTGCACCAACAGCCATGAGTAATCAGACACTGAAATAGAAGGCAGAATTAAATACTAGCTACAGCTTTACTTGCGGTAATAGATGGAAGATTCTCAACTGGGAATATGTGGGAGGACAGAGATAAGAAAGACTTGCTTTTTTTTGGGGGGGGGGTGCTTTTTAAAGTGTGATAATATTTAGCTAGCTGATGGCATCAAAAACCGTTTTATAAGATAATGCGTACTCATTGTAATAATAAATAAGGTAAACAGTACTATGTGCACATAATATAATACTCAGAAAGCAATCGCTCACAAAACATGAGAACATTCCAGACATCATGATGTTGCAGTTACCCCTGCAGAGCTTCAGCACTTCTGTTTTAAATCCAGTAACTTACTGTAAAAACAGTAACTTACTGAAGTGAATCCACACAGTTGATTGCAAACTACACAGGAGTTTGAAATGGACAATGATCAGGTCTTTACACGACCTATTAAAACACAAACCTGCTAAGGCCATCTTGATCACTACTACTTGTCTAGCTATGAGGAATTAGTAAGAATCCTAAGGTAGCTCATTATTAACCAAACTGACCACTCACAGTGACTAACACTTTACTAAAGTGTTTGCTTTGGCAAGTAGCACAACTGCCTACATTTCAGCTGTTAACACTGAGCTGTGTTCAGATTCAAATTAGAATTATTTTATCAAGTCCACTATATTCCATCACAAAATGCTACTTGCTTCTTCCTGGTGTTTTATGATTGTCTTTATGGCCATTGCCTTAATCAAGCGAATCAGTAATACCCAGCTACCACCTCTTTTCACAGTGCTTGCTGCTGCAGTGGGATAAAGCTTGTGTGTTCCATGCTATCGTCCTCCAACTCCCTGACACGTGACAAAAATAAAGTTTTCGTATTTTTTTAAAAAAAGGTAAGTAAATGAGGTCAATAAAATGGCTCACTGATGAAATAAACGGATTGGAACAGTCCATTAAACATTCCAGTTACAGAAATACAAAATATGTATTCAGCCTTCAGTGTTGAGCAAATAATTGACTGTTACTCCATTCTGACAAGCAATACACGCAAAAAGTATACTTTTTATTAGTCAGATTAATTTCCTTAACATTCCTGACACTACACAGATGGTACTATTCTTCAGAGCCTATTCATGATCATGTTTCTAGCAAGACCTGCAGGAAATTATGCCTGCTTACAGTGGAATATCAAATTGTCCATTCTGCTTTGAAACTGGGTTTGATCAGTTGACATGAATACTATGCTTCTTTTCAGCTGAGTGTTTATATGAAGATCCAATTTACACAATAAACCAAAACAAAATCTGATCCCCATCTCTAACTCCAGTTCCATCTACTCAGTAATACTAAGATTTGCAGTCTCTCTTGTGCCCATCTAATCACTGTTACTAACAGCACTATGTCTAATATGATGGTGTACAAAGACTACAGTCATATATCCCTACAGTGGTCTGAGCTCTGGGAAATTCAAAGTTAGCAGGGTTGGGTTATTTAGGTAGCACCTTATTTATTTTCCCCTCTCTATGACTATTTACTTGTCTTTGAATGTGAGCTAGAACTTTAGTGCAAGCATTTAAAACATTCATAGCTGCCACACAGTAGTAGGAAAGAAACTCTGCTTCTGTTTCAGTATAAAGAAGTGCTATAAGGTTTTAGAACCAAGAACAGTAAATACTGGTGTCTGAGGTTGTCGGTTCCACAAAAGAGCCTCCCCCACTGCTTACAAACATATTGATGTTGAAAAACATTTTCCTCCTGTTCTAGCAGCAGCCTTATTAGTATGAAAACAGACCCATAAGTATGATTCCCTGTTTCAAGTCAGGGTTTTAATTCAATTTGTTTTATTTCCATTCACAATACTATATTTTGCTACATCATACTCAAAGTTGCTTGCTGCATTGTGAATTTCTTTTAAGTAAACTGAAAGGATGTGAGATTTGCTATGATGCCACTAGGGTATCATATATAGTGACACTTGCAGTGTTTGACGGTATTGGCCCTTTCAGGACAGAACCAAGTAGAAAGCCTTATTTCACCAGTTTTGGATGCTATTACACTTTGAAAACACAAAAACCATTGCCTGATGATTTGTTCAATTGAAAACACTCAAGAGAACTGCATTCAGACACAGAACACTGTGTCAGTATTTTATGAAGTCATTGTAGCTGTATAGAAGAAAAGAATTTACTTAGCTACTTGAAATCAAGTTTCCTTTGCAGTACAAATGAACACAAAACATCTGGATATTAATCAAAACCTGAAAAATAGTTTCCTGACAGACTCACCACAGTCAAAATCTGTGACTGTTGGCAGGGAACCTAATGAAAAGAGAGAGGGGGACAGACAGGACTTGAAAAACATACATTTGTGTATCAAAATGCCACATAAAAACAGCTCAGACTCATTCTTGGAGATAATACTTTTACATTATTTCAACATGTGGATTTCTCTACTACTATACAAAATATTCACCTCTTTACCTCCCTTTCTTCTGGCAGAACTACTCTTCTATTCCTGGGGACTATTTAATAAAGTAGCAAACAGAGGAAGAAAAATAAAAAACCAACATACTCCTGCACACTATTGCCTCCTATTACCTAAATATTTTTTCATGGTAATAAGAAGTACAGTACAAAAAGTACAGTACTTTGTGCCACTTCCTTTTGGCTTCATTTTTACTAAAATGCAAGTATTTTTCTATTGGGTAGTTTTATTAATAGTCTCTCTGGAAGCACATATGAGTTTTTAATAAAACCTGGTTAAACACTTTAAAACAAAAATAGCATTATGTCTCTCACCTACTGCTTTCAGGAAAACCACAATTAGAACTATGGGGAAATAAATTCGTTCTCATGCCATTTTTAGACTTGACTCGCAGTTTTTGATTATCTGGTATTGACCTAAATTAACCTAAACCCAGAACGTAGTTGACCAAAATTTGTGGAGCTTTGCTTTTCTGAAATTCCCTGTAATAATAAATTCTATAGATATTATTTTCTGTAACAGTGTGTACCACAATGTGTATTTCATATTACGATATCCACAACATGCAGTACACATAGATAAGACCTCAGATTTATGCATTTACTTGTTTTTCATTTCTTCACCACACTCTTCATTTTTCTCTCCTAGCCTTAGACTTTTCTTTCCAAACCACTATGTAAGAACTCCATTATGTAGATGCAGTTATCTTAACTGATAGAAAAATTACTGAAGCATAAAGGTGGACCCTGCAGAGACTGCAGTGATTTGGGACTCCTTCAGCTTTCTTGCAACTACACATGCCCATCGCCTTGTCCCTGCTGTGACTAAGTCTGCTTCCACGTGGTAAAGTCAGGTTTCATGCTGTTAAGAACAGTTAGGAAGGCAGGCTACTGAAGCTGCTCCACAGGAGAACCAGCATGGATATTTTCATAGCAGCCAGCCACTCTCAGAACTGCTAATTTCATTTTGTACAAATTGATACTCCTCTGTCTTTTCAAATGGCCAAGAGCAAAACTAAAATAAATAAATAATTGCATAGGAGAAATGCTACCTTCTGTTCTGCAATTTCACCCTTCCTTGGCAGAGACAAGATTAGGCAGCACCACCATCCTCCAATCCCTCTTCTTTATCCAGTACTATTGATGATATTTATTCCATGGTAAAGACCAGTTTTCGGACTTAGTTTTTCACACTGAAGATAAGACATATTACCTAAGTTGTCAAAAGAAAGCTGGAAGTTGTGGCAGCCGAGAAAGAGACAGCTGAGACTTACAGGATCTAGAGGAGACATTGCAGCTATTCCATGTACCCAAGAGACAGTTAAATCACTTGTCCTTGAAGAAGGCATACATTTACACTTATGAACAGCAGAATTTTAGGAGACTAATTTGGGAAGATTGCATTTTTAAAGTGACTGGCCAACTACCACATCCCAACACAAATCCTTCCCACATTAGCATCAGGGAGAAAACAATAGCTTAAGGGTTTGCAGAAGTGGTCAAAGTTTATCTCAGTGTCATGTTTTTTATCAGACTAAAACAAAGCTGCTCTTACCAGTATCAGAGAAATCATTTTTATATTAATACACTGCTTCCATACTGCATCAAATTTTATTTTATTATTCACATGAACTTTTCTTATCTAGAGAAAACCTTCGTATCACTCCAAATTAGATAAATGGAAACACTTGTCATGAACAAAGCATCAGACAATTCCTGAGTAAAATGGAACAGAGCAAATGTCAGCATAACTGTGAAATGAACTAGAGGTTTTCTTCCTAAGCAGAACATATGACACATTATTTGAAGGATTCCACAGAGACGTAAGCAGGCCTTTGACCTCTGAGTTCTTTAAAAAAAAAAAAAAAAAGAAAAAAAAAGTCTTCCATTTATACAGGAGCTTTATCATTCAGTAAACATATTTTGTCAAAAAGCATACTTTGTCCCTTTGCTTAGGAAGGACAAGGATAGAACCAAAAAGAAAAAAAGAAAAAAATGCAGAGGAGAGCACTTGTTTCTAGAACACACTGTCAATGCTCATTTTTTCCACTTGTTTCCAGAGCACTCACAGACATTACATGACTGAACTGTACAGTACAGCCTCTCAGAAAGGCAGGTTCTGGGACCACATACAACACCAAAAATACAGCTTGAGATTTGATTATAGGGCAAAAGCATTACATAAATGTTGTTTGTGACAGGAAAAGACTGCATTCCATGACCCAGAAGATCCATGTTACTCCTTTGTGTTTGGAACAAGCACTATCCATGCAAAACACTCTGTTGTATGGATGCATTTTATTATTAGCATTTGACCTACTCAGACATTTGGAGAGTAAAACATAGGCAAATATCTTCAATCCAAGTATTCAAAAGCAATAATACATAATAAATATTACTTACAGTGAAAAATAGTAAACTTTGACTATCAGCCTGGTCTTTTCTACTTTGATAAAAGAGATTGTTTTGTTAATGACAAAGGGTTACAGAGACTTGAAATTCTTCACTGTAGGAATTAAGACTAAAGAGGTCACCTAGACAGTTTATGTTAAAACAAAACCAGGTTCTTTTATATAAAACCAACATCAATTAAATACTGTTTTATCTTTTTTCAGAAAACACTTTACTTTTTGATTCAGACTAAGAATCTTCTAAACATATGATTTTATTCTCAGACAGAAAAGAAGCACTTAGAAGCACTGTATCTGGCCCTCCACATCCAATTTGCTCTCATATTCCATCATGATATATTACCAGACATACATATTTAAAACATCTAATTTAAGAAAACCAGGACCAGAGCCACTTAGACTATAATTATAATATTCTGTCTGAACATTTTTCTAACAAAACTTTTTAAAAAGAAATTAATGTGCATGGTGAATTTCAAATACTAATACATTATGCACAACTATCTCTTCCAACTATCCATATCCTCTTCTTTACCACTGTCAATGTTTTTAACATTCATTATAAAATCATCTTTAGAGTCACTGAAAAACAATGCAATAGCAAATCCACCCTCAGTCACAAACTAACTTCTGTAGGAAAACAGAAACTTTAACTACTACAGGAGCTAAACTGACTACAAACTATTAAAAGAAGCAAGAGGGTTTGCTGTGTTTTGGTAATTTTTTGTGGAAAAATGTTTCCTACAAACATTTAATGTTAAACTTTATGCCTGCTAATCTGTTACATTACCAATAACCAAAGCTATCACTGACACTGGAAGCATCTCAGAATACAAAAAGGTAAAAAATCTCTAAATAGCATTTAAGGATCAAATGGTTTCCTCCAATGTCAGGAATGTATTCCTGTCCTTAGCACAGGTACCCATTTCCTTCCATCCCCTTGTACTATTTTTATGTGGTTTTTACTTTAACTGTAGGTTATATTTTGTCAGTGGAATTAATAAATGTCACTCTAGTAAAAACATAAACTAAAAAGTCACGCCACAAAAAAAAGGCATCCCATCTTCCTTTTTTTAACTTGACAATTTTTTAAAAATCATTTTACTATGTAATGATGTAAGTCATTGTAACTCAGTTTGCAAATGAAATCAAGTATCAGTCAAAAGTTACAAAATCCATCTTCAAATGTATCTATTAAAGACTATAAACTACTAAGACATGCTTGAGAGTGAATGCCATATCCTAAAGGCTTATTAATCACCAGGAGAGGAGAAAGGCAGATCTGTGTTTCTGCCAGATTCCTGAATGATGGCTGCACAGATTATAAATATTAAACTCCAAATATGCAGCACTCAAAGCCATAGTCCCCAACCACATCAAAACCAAAAACAGTTCACAAAGGGCTAAAATAACTGGAGCTGGAACCATTGTTTACTTTAATCTGCAGAGCATGTCTTCAGATACAATAAAACAAAGAGAGATCAGTAAAGAAAACAAGACATTTATAATACCCTGTGAAAAATCTGAAAAAATCACTAAAACAATAACTTTTGGAAAACTTGCATCTGCAGAAAGCCTTCTGGGCCTAAATCCAATACAAACCTGTCAGAAAATATTGATGAAAAATGTGCATTTACAATTGTAAATAAGACATGAATATGGAACCTAATCCTAAACTCAATTATTCCAGAAGGGAAAGGTTTCGTTGGGGTTTTTTTGACTATGTTATTTAGTTAGCTGATTTAATTAGACACTTGTTTTGGTAAACAAAATTACTTCAGAATGAAACTCCTCCAATAACCATTGACAAATCAAATGGACATCAAAGACTGTCACTGTGCTTATCTGCCTCATTCATAACAGCTTACTGAAAATACCTGTATGGGTCTAGTATTATAAAAACCACCTTCTTAGAAAAGAAATGTGATCAAAGGAATTGTCAGATGGCATAAGGCCAGCCTTTCATATACTGCTCAAGGGATTCTTTCAACTTTGTCTTGAAATGCCCTCTAATGCTCCATTCCAGGTTCTAATCCAACTCTGCAAGTGAAAGGTTAATGGAGTGCATCCTTAACACACAGGCACATCTTAACATAGACTAACAACATAAAAGTGTATTTTCATGAAGGGGGGTGCTCTTTTGAACACGCTGAAGTAATAAAAGGCCTTCTGCCACTCCCCAAATACACATTAACCAAGCAGCTGCTCAACATGGGTAAGCCTCAAGAAAACCTTCCTGATTAAACTCACTACACCAAATGCTCAGCACATATTCACTTGATGTTTTGGTGCTACAATGAAGGGTCAAAACAACCCCAAAACCCTGAAACAACCTAACACAGAAACTAAGATGCCAGAATTGCGTAAGGAGGGAGAAAACACTGTACAAAGATTCCCATAGTGCTCAAGCAACTGCAAGTCAGCTCAAGTCTCCTTGAAGTCTGCTGCTTGATAGCAACTCAGAAGCTGGTCAGTTTTCAGCATGAAAAAAAAATAAAGCAGGAAGAGGAATTAAGTTCCAGTGCAAAACAGTTCAGAAATATGGTCTGTGAACTTCATGTAGCTGAATCAACAGTAGATCATGTTTACCCCAGTCAGCACTAGAGGCAGTACAAGTCACCGGAATGGGTAACTATACAAGGAAGGCTACACACACTTCTAATGAGAAAACTCTACACTGTCTTGCTAGCGTATTTCTCAGTATTTAAATACTTTGGGTAAATACAGAGGAAAGAGACCAGCAAAATGCAGAAATGAAACACATTTAGTTTCACTTTAGATTACAGTAACCAACATTTAATCTACCCAAGTCAGCTGTTTTACTGCACTTTTTAGAGGGCTATTTAGATTTGTAGTAAAAAATAAGTTGTAGTAAAAAGAAAAAAACCCAATTCTTTTAATTCTACTTACACTATCAGTAAAAATACTATAAACCTTTCTTCATGTAAACTTGGGAGAACTGAAGCACAAGTAGCCTCCAGCTTCTGTCTCAATGCCTAACTTCCCATTATCACATACAAACAACTGTGAGCCTCTGCAACTTGAACAGAGACTACGAACTGACCCCTTGGAATTAGAACATCAAACTGAATGTGCCGAGGGCTGATCTTAAGTCTAAAATCAACAGGAATAAATTTATGCATCCACTGGGACATGTAAAGATAAATTTCTGAGTAAACAAATCTCTCAGAAAGCCTATGCTTCTTAGGATTGCAGGACAGGAAAGGCCCACCAAATTCCAGTCCAGTCCCCAGCCATGAAAAGCACTGCATAATTTAATGTTTTTCATAAAGCAATCAAACTCTTTCCTAAGAATGCTTATGATTTTGCTGTGATTGAAAAACCATTGCAGAACCTCACTGCTCTAACAATTAGGAACCTTCTTTCAATTCCCAGCTTGAATTTATTCATATCCAGCTTACACCCATTAGTTCTTGTGCCAATATTGTCCTTTAGTTTAAATAGCTCTTCTCCTTCCCTGGTGTTTACCTCTCTCGAGAATTTAATTTCATTCAATTACATTTCTTAGGACTAATTGTTTTAAAATGAGAGGACACACGTTATAAAACTATCAGTGGTACATTCCATAAGGAGAAAAATTAACTTCTCTAGCAATTAAATATCCACAGAAGTTGAAAAGTGCACAGTAAGGCAGTTATAAGCCCATGGAAAAACTTGTATTATTCCAGGATGTAAGGGAGAAATGATGACTGCAAATGAAGATATTACAAGCTGTAAGATGAAAAGCTTTATAAGCATACTGGAACGAGAAAGAATTCTTATGAAAAAATGAATTTATTCTTCAGCACTCCTGCAGAAGGACTTTAAGTTTAAAAATCTTTTAATGCTCATTTCACTTGCCACTCTGCAAAACCGGGAAAAAAACCTCAAACACAGCAAAACTTAGAAAACAATAAAATAAAATACTCAGGAACCATGGAAAAAGGTGCAGTATTTTGCATGCTTTTTAAAGGTTAAGGATAATTTTAATTTCACTGGGTCAACTTCTACTGTCACTTTGGTTCCTCTTGATAGTTCCTAAAAAGGTCAAGACAAAGTGATTCTTGATGAACACATGATCATGGCAAAACCACATCATCTTTTTAGAAAAGATGTATTTTGCAGAGCAGTTAGACTGTGTTTAGTGATTCCTAGGCTGTGCCACACTATTGAAGGAAACAGCATTTATGTCAGTATTTCAGAACCACACATCTTTTAATTTCAGGAAATTTTATGTTAGCAAATAGTTTGGCATATGTTGTAGTTTAATTGAACTAAAAATAAATTGAACTAAAAATAGGCACTCTGTGCCTACAATGTCCAGTGAGACAAAAGGGGCGATATAAATTCAAATGTAATTTGCATACTAATAATATGACAAAATCAAATACCTAATTTTACTTTGAACTCATTAATTTATACTTATTAAGAGGCAGAAAATATTACTAACTCAAGATATTAGGTAGATGAATTACAGAGAAAAGCCAGAGAGCTCCACTTCACTATACTAATCAAGAGTTATCTAGTTCCTCAAGATAGAGGAGTAAACAGGCCAACGGATTAATAAGAAGCTTTCCTACCATTTTTGTAAGATGAAAATTAGCTTTCTTCTAAGCTTTCTTCCCACTTAATGAAGCAAACCAATACCCCCTCTCTTGCATCTGAAGTGTGGCCCCCTTCAGTAAGTTCAAGGCTGTGCATTAAAGAAGTCTTCCAGACCACCTGGCTAACTCACTAAAATCTTTAGAGCAAGTCCGTGTTTTCATATTTCTCTAACTCCAGTTCTTCAAGAGCTATTCAGACTATACTAATAGTATACAAAAATCAAGAAATGTCAGTCTAAAAGTCTGAAGAAAAAAAAAATCAAAACTTGGACTGCTTTTTGATTTTCATATCTCAAAAAACCAGCATATACTAGCAAATGTTCCACACAACACTAAAAATGAACCCAAATCACAGGTATCACTTATGCAGATAAGTATAACAAATAGCAAATGTGATGATATCACCTCCAGAATATCACTGACACAGTCAAAATATTTTAATATTTCACTACGATAACGGACTTCTTCACTCAAAGCAGAACATACAGTGCAGTATCAACCTATTTCTAAACAATGGAGGTAGAAATGCCTCCACTCACTGCATGATGAAATACTGGTTGCTGGTTTTTATTTTGTGAATTTCCCAGTACAATTTCAATAATCACTGCAAGGGAAAAAAAGAAATTCTCCTTTCTGTTAGGATATGAATCTTTAGTGGCTCACAGTTTCCAGTGAATATTCTGAACAGCTCTCAGTTCTACGACATACAAGAAAAATCATGATGATTTTGCAAAAAAAAATATAATAATTATGTATTCCCTAGAGACAGTGTATAAGCATTCAAATACATTTTAAAAAATCTTTCAAGTTAGTTAAAAGTTACTACTACTCTTTAAGGACTACAAGATCTAAATTATTCAACTTTTTGCCTCTGAAGAAAGGATTAGGAAAATATGGAAAAGAATAGCTATACTTCTGCTGATATTACAGCAGAAATCCAGTCCCTGAAGATCAGATCCATATGGGATCCAGGTTCAAATTCATTCCACTGAACTTTATAAGCATGAAGACTTGATTTTGCCCATATCTTAACACATTTTCACATTAAAAGGAAACTTCTATTATCAATATTCTTCTTAGCAGAAGCCATGGCTCACAATGGAACAACTGCCCTGTCTTGATTTTGGCATTAATCATTCCTTTTAGCCACTCAATGATACTTGTTTTCTTAATCAAGCAAGCAAAACTCTGCTGATTTGCCTTCTATTTTAACACACCCTCATAAAGACACTGCCAACCATTTTAATCTTGGGAGCTATCAAACCTGATTTCATATGTCTCTTTAATCCTTCCAAACTTACACACTACATAACATAAAGCAGCTGCACCCATTCAGTCCATGTACTAGGAGAGCAACATTCAATACCAAAAGACTTGGTCATACGAAATGAACAAAAAAAGCAACCACCTGCTAACTTATTTTGCTATTATGAAAAAAAAAAGTGTTTACCTACCCTGAAAGAAAAGGCCTTCCTTGTTACTGAAAAAAAAATTTTCTCTGCACTACTATGTTTCTAAAACCTCTGCACACATTTTTTTCCTCCCCTTTATAGTTAGAGGGGAAGGGGTGGAGGGTGGGGGGGGAGAAGAAAAAGGAAAGAAAAGTGAGTAAAGCATTGGTAATTTATTTAGCTAGTGATGCAGGCTGTTCTCCAATCAAATTTTGTTTCCCAAAGGAAGATATCAGTTTTAAATTACACAGCAAGAAGGCAAAAGAAAGGAAGCAAACAATCAAAACCTTCCCAGGAGGGGTAAGAATAAGGCAAGAACTCCAGAGATCCTATTTAATAAATAAACACCTTCATTTTTGTAAGTTAATTTCACCACAGGAAATAAGTTTAGTTTTAATTATATTGCCTTGTGTCATGTTTTATAAAAGGTACATGAGGCTCATTGACTTTCTCTTATTATTAAAGCCTTTTTTATGCTACAGAGACATTGCACGTAGATCAAGTCTCAGTAGAGCCCTAGCTCAGTGCAAAGTGATGTAAGATGCAACCATTTTATTGTTATCCCACACCTATGACAACTACTGAGATTAAAACCAAAATGTCATTGCAGATGACTTTTTTCCCCCAAAAAAACCCAATTAGACATAAAGAAAATGTTAAAAAGATACCTGTATGCAACAATGACAAAATATATCACCCAGTCAAAGCCTTTGCTTACACAGATATGGGAGACACACAGAATTTCACAAATACAGAAGCTAAAAAGGTTATAGAGGAATAAATAAAGTCTTAAAAAATAATTTCCAAAAAGAAAAATTCCAGAGGAAAATAATTTGCTTCCGAAGTTTAGACACAGCAAGTGAGACATATTCTAAGAGCTCAGAATAGCCTTTCTTGACCTTCTGGCACCATTCGACATCTTCATTTAAGACAACTTTAGGAAGCAGAGACTCTAAAATAAGTTACCTCCCCTTAGTTTTCAACCTCTCCCCTTTACCAATAAGGAGAGACTAATGCGAAGAGAAGATAAGTGAAAAAATAACGGTTTACTAAAAGAGAAAAAAGCAATAACCACTAGATACAAAGGTGCTGAGTCCTGCTCTCCCTGGGAACAAGAAAACAAGATGGCAGCAAAGCCCCTCCTCCCAAGATGGCGGTCACGGGTCAGCCCCTGTGACCTAGAGGACAAAGACAAGATGGTGAAGAAGGCCCCAACCCCACACCACACAGATGAGAGAGACAACAAACGAAAACGACACTGCCACCAAGCCTCTGCAGTTCAGAAACTGTCTTGCCCCACATAACAAAGGAGCAGGGAAAAACAAAACATGGAAAAAAACTATTCCTGTGCATAAGGCTCCAATGCTGCCAAAATGCTGGGAAAAGCTTCCTAGCAGTTGGAGGGCCAACCCCTATCAGTGTGGCCAGAGCTTGGGGCAGTGGCTGGACATTTATGGAGTGGGCTCCAGTGCTACTGAAATACAGAAAAAAAGAGAGCTTGGTGCATGTCCTTTCCCTGTTTTTAAAGGGAGCCAACACCCCCTCCCTTCCATGAATCCAGGGTAAAACACACAAGTTTCGCTTCCCAGGTTGCCGGATCTTAGAGGGAATAAAACAGACTGCAGAGAATGATGTAGAGAAAATATGGAATGCATAATTTTTGGGTCACCTAGGACAATATCCTAGTCAAGTGAAGTGAATGCAGCAAACTATGGGAACCTGTGAGTTCTATTTTGAATGCTTTAAGAGGCAAAAAATAAATTTCATAGTCACTGCTTTTTTTTTTGGGCAAAGCAGAGTTATGATAACACCAAGACTTTTTTTCCTCCCCAGTCTCAGAAACTTTCACTTACGAGCAGTAGTGAAAGTTCCCATCCAGTAGTAGCAGTTCCCATCCTGCTACTTCTGGTTCAGTATCAAATGTTTGGAAACACTGCCAGATATTCTAGATGCGGGCTGTGACCAACAGGTAGCTTGTTCTGCGGCCTGCTGAGAAAAAATAATATATACTAATGATGAATTTGTGAAGATTTTTCCAGTTTTCTACTAATTTGCTATGATTATTCAATAGCTGGTGCCACATAACCACGCAGCAATTTCTTTGGTTTCCAGAAGAATGAGAAGATAACACAACCCTGGCAGAGACCACAGAGCACACGAGAAGTCTGTTTATATTCCAGTCTGCTTTTTACTTAAGCAAAGAGGGCATGAACTTTTGCTATCAGCCTAATACCTTTCAGGAATAAACAATTATTTTGGGAAGGGGTAAAACTCTTACACAGCCCCAACAATCTTAAATGAGATGTAAAATCCTGAAAAACTCTTTTCATACACTGCTCTTCACATTGCTGCATAGGATTTTTCACCTCACTTCCCATTATCAACATTCACAGTACCTATGGAACAGGTTAGAAAGTTTTAAAAAAGGTTTGCTATGATCTCTAGCAATCATTACCTAACACATCTACTCCCAGTTGCCCACCCATCTCTGATTCCAAACATGCAAAGTTTGCACTGGAAATTAAATACATAAAGTATTTTTTTGCCAAGCTGCCCAATGCTCATTCCTCAAGCTCTTTGCCCTTCATACGATTCAGAGAATCAAGGCATTGATTCAATTCTTAACAGAAAAACATTACAAATTCCCTTTAAATGCTCTTCCTCACACTCATTAATAATCACCGAGTAATTCTGGTGTCTGAATGACAAGAAGAAAGGCAATATTTTAAGATAGTTTGGCATCCTCCTAAGATTAGGATGAGCTAATATGTAATTACCAATAATATAATATTTTCAAAATTTCAAAGGAAGTCTTCTTTTATTACTGGCAGATGGAAGAAATAAAGGGACCCAGACACTTAGTAGAGCCATTCTCTTATGTCAAGGAGGAAATTCCAAGATGCATTTTGGAATTCTGAATGCTATGCTGTTGACACACCTTTGAAGTTTTAAAACCCCTATGCTCCTTAGAGTAAACCAGTTACCTTTTATGATCCACAGTGGTGCTCTTAAGAAGTACAGAGTCAACTTCTTAAAAAAAATAGGAATATAGCTAGACCTGTCAACACAGTTAATTTTGAATCCAGAAATGACAACTTTAGGCATTCAAGCATGCTGTGTGTAGTGCAACACTAATTCCAGCAAGTTGAAGAATTCAGAGGTTTTCGAAGAGTACAGAGAATAAGCCAGCTGTAGGTTGTACAGGTGGCCTAATCCAAGTAGCATCAAACAATAGAGTCCCTTTTTCTAAACCTTTTCAGTCATTATTCTGTTGCTGTATTCCTCTTAATTCAGTCATCATTAGTCAATGACTCTTTTCAATCCTATCATAAACACACCTTCACTGAATTACAAGGACTCAAAACCAACAAAAACAAAAAGCCAAACAAACAAAAAACCACACTCTAAACCAAAAAAACCCACAAAACTCATGCATGTCTCTAGGAGTACATTCAGTATAAAGCAGTTAGACAAGGCCATGAGGGATTTATTATTTTACCAGAACAGTGTCGTGGGAGAGAAAAAATACTAAGGAACTGTGTATTAACTAGAAGTTATTTGCCAACTGTACTTGTCTTGAGAACTAGTTTTCAGGTTGGAAAATTCTGATGACTTCTTTCTTTACACACTTTACAACATCTGCCCAAAAATGATTTGGTTGGTTTTTTTTCCCTATACTTTAGAACTTTATTGCTAAAGGTTATATGAATAAACCCAGATAAAAATGTACAGGGAAATTCTGCATTGCTTGAGGCAGGAGACTGCATATAAATAACTGCAAAACACTGCTTTGTGTTTGAAGAGTAAGTTGTAAAGGTTTTCAAGGAACAATATTTTATTTTACCAGTGCAAGATCACCAGGTATGAATCAATATGGAAGAGGTCTAAAGCTGAAGCTGGCTTTTTATCTTCTCTGCTTATTACTGTTGAAGCAGGTAAATAATAATATAATTAAGTTTCAAGTTTCATATGTCTGTGTATCATTGTAAACAAATCTGTCCAATCTTATTATTTTTCATTAATCTTCACAGTAAATATGAGGTAGAGCAAGATAGAAATAAGAGGAGGAGAGGAAAAGAAAAAGAGTGAGAAAGTTCCTAAAATTCAACTGCTTATCCAATAGCACAAGATCATCGGCTGATATTTGACTAATGTCTCTACAATTTGTACCTATTTTCAATAAGCCATTTAACAGGATCTAAGAGATAAGAGCAACACATAGATCTCCTTCCCTGACTAAACAAAGGCACCACTTGAGTAATAGCTCTTCACGCAATTATATGCCAGCATACACTGGCAGAATCTCTTCCAATATGAAGAATCTTGTCAGTAACCAGGTTGCTTTCTAATCATTGAAGATTCTCCCAATGCCTAATACAGAAAATCCCAACTTACACAGAACAATTTTCCAGGGTAACCTTTTGAATGAGGCTGTATTTTGAAAACCATGCATTTCAGTGCCTATTCTAACTAAATATGTGATACATATTTTTAACAAGTGCCAGGAAAACTTAGTTTCTGAAAGAAATCAAGGAATTTTTAAACCCCCAAATATGTTAATATTTAAAATTAAACCTGTCATTACTGTGGAAAAGTAGCATTCCAATCTTCCTTCTTTTAAGATGAGAGGTTTTATGAAGGGGTACATCTTGGAGGAAAAGCTCTAAAAGACTGGCCTAAAACAGACTAAGGCAATTGGAGGCTTTCTGGAGACAGTTACAGTTTACGAGTTAAATGCAAGTAGAAAATGTAAATATACTGTTAAAATTGCCTAAGTTTCATTTTAAAAACAAACAAACAACAAAACAACATATAACTCAACATTTTTCAAAATCAATCAATAAAGGTGTGCTTTGTGGTTTTTTTCCTGGAGATGCAAATGCTGACAGGAATTAAAAAAAAAAACCAACCAAGAAGCCCAAACTGCTGGCTTAATGGGTGTTTCAATCTAAAAAGATACAAAGCTCACTCATTTATGCATTTGTTTTTTGGTTTTGGGGAATGTGATTTTTTAATGTTTTTGACTAAAGTTATGTTAGTAGGCATTATTCTGTATCTTTGCAGCATTTTTATCAGGTACACCAATGGAGTACCTACCTCATCTGTTAGATAAATAAAATGTATTTTCCTGATGTGGACACAGAAATGAACTGTCAAAATACTGACGACATTAAACAGAAATCTTCATAATTAGAGATACACTATATGTAACACATCTGAAGTACTTTCCATTTTGCAGTAGTAAGTATTATTTAAGTCAATAGTGACTATATTCATTAAATTCTATTCATATCACAACAATGTTCTCCATAAAAGTATGTGGAGGGCAAGGTGTTATGCCATTAAATGTGCAATATAAATAGTATTCCTTCAGTGCTGTCAGCACGATCCAACCAAACTTTAATCTAGAAGTCTCAATTATTTTTTAACCTAATCCAGTGTGTATTGTGACCTGATGTAACAAACAGTAACCTCACTGCCAAAGGCCAGTCTTCAACACTTCCTCTGTTAGTGGGCATTACTCTTTGTGTGGAGAATTCCTCAGAAATTTGTTTGAAGACATTGAAACTGATGTCCTGAAAATTCATTAGAAAGGAAGTGATTAGCACTCAGATACACTGGAGAAGCTGCCCTAAAGCATTCTATAAAGTTTAGAGATAAATTCATTGTTACATGTCCTCAAGAAGTTAATGGGAGAAAATTCTAGATGCCACCTGTCCACAACAAGAAGCATCCACAAAGGAATATGAAGACTGTAGACTAAAATACTCTGACAACCTCAATAAAAGCACCACAAAATAAAACCTGTTCTGTACTTTGGGATTTAATTTTTAAGCATAAACTCAATGTTTAAAATATTTTTGACATCCTCACCAGAAAGGGACAACTCTCTTGCTTCACCCAGTCACCATAGGGTTAAATCTTTTGTTGTTGTTGTTGTATACCATAATGAAAATTAGAGCTTTCAAATTCAAACAAACAAACAAACAAAAAATACAAGAACTCCCCCTGGGAATCCAATAAGTCAGTGGTTAGAACATGGGAACAGAAAATTACAAAGGATGCGTTAAAAAAACCAAAAATCCTTTAGACTTAAATTTCCTTGGCAATTTAGCCTCTAGGCATCCTCTACTCTGAGAAAGATGGCCAAGACAACCTGGTACATGCATATAACTGTTTATTCTCCCATCAAAACCTCCATCCCTCATCTGACAAATATTTATCCTGGAAACAAAAAAAAACTTCTCAGTTTCTACCAAACATAGAATTTCAATGGAATGGTTATTCTTCAACAGTATTCTAACTACTGTATTAACACTTGGTTAATTTAATGTCTATTCTCCCTCTAAACTGACCACAGTTCCACATAATTTAAGTATTTTCTGGAATCATGTGTTTCATCCATACATTCTTTACAAAGGCTCTGCATTCTGAAATTAATATCAATAAAATTTTATAGCATTCCTACGCTATTGTCTACTTTGTTATGCCACCTATTTTGGGGGTTTTTTAATTGTTATTCAAGCTGCTATTGCCTTCTTTGAAGTGAATCAGTTACTATAGAAACAGTTGTACATGCAAACCTGAGTTGAATCCACTAGCATGGAATAAAAAAATTATCATTTGATTCAATAGTTTGAATTGCTGTAATACCGAGATGTGAAAATTCATGTCTTGGCTAAAATTCCTGCCTTGCCTAGATTTAATATGCCATGTAAATAGTGAAATGTTATAGGTTGGTAATAAAGAGACAAATAGCAATGTTTTAAGCATCCTTAATCCCATCTGATATTATCACTGAGTTATATATTTTATTGAATTGCTCTTCCAGTGAAAGGATTTAAATGGAAAGATTTATTTCACAGCAAAACTCCAGGTGATTCATCATTCCGGTAATTTGTATTAATTTAAAACTACTGGATTAATTTACTACAATAAATTGTCTTGTGTTGATAAAAAGAACTGTATTGTGTCAAAGTTACCAACATTTGGATGTCTAAATTTTCTTTCAGTGCTTTATACAAATTAAAGCAAGACCAGGCTGAGAGTTTACAACTGATTTTTCACCAATTCCTTCTGTGGTTAATACATTAGATTTATTTTTCAATTATTTTTTTTTAAACGGATAAGAATAGTTATAAGCAAATATAAAATGTACATACACCACACAAAGAAATTTTTACACATTTTTAAATATGCCTTATCTTTCAGGATTATAAAAATTCACAATTAATTGCCTTCCATAATGTGCTATAGTTGGTTTAAATAGGAATTGTACTGAGTTCTGTCTTAGCTAGTTCTGCTTTAACAGTCAATTACTACAACACTGAAAAAAAGGCTCTTAAAAGCTTGCTCCAGCCAAAATATCCATAATGTTTTTTGCAGGTGACAGAAGCCTTTCAAACAGCCAAAATCAGATCTGACAGCTCACCTTCCGTCAAGAACCATGCTTATGAGCTTTTGATGTCATTTCTGTGTGCACTACAGACCTCAGCTCTTCCAAACACTGCTGCACCAAACCTCCTGTTCTGGTCTCCTCAGCTTTCGGCCACTACTGTTCTACCATTTAAATATCTAAGCCAAGTTGAATTTTTTAAATCATATTTGATTATTTGTTTCACTCAAGAGCAACTCAGAGTGAGACTATAAATTACTATTATTTGTGCTGAACTCAAAGAAAAATGTTCTAGTGGTTTCAAAGAGCTTTGAATCAGGCCCAAAGGGCTTAAATTGGATCTAATTTATTCCTGGAGTTTACTGACCCTCTGCACAGTGATGAATTTAACCTATCTTGAAATTACTAATTAAATAGGCCAAGAATATATTTTTAATTGCTTTTTCAATTTGAAATACATTGAGAAATGGCATATGTACTATTTGAAAATTTTTCTGAAAGCTTTACTGGATCTATATTATGGTTTATGTATTTTTAAATTATTTTTAGGAGGGTTTTTTTACATCAGTCAATCACTTCTGAAGCGGTAGGTGATATTGATTATTATATGCTGATTAAAGAATACACTTGCATGACAATGACTTTAAATTTTAAGACAAGGCAAACTGATAAAAATAGAAGGGCATAATTCAGGGAACAATTATCCACCTCAGGTGAAGGAGTTCTACAGACTTAATTACAAAAATGTACAGAATGCATTACTGTCAATTAGAGCACACCCTGTGCAATTCATTAAAGCCCTCTCCCCTGTGCAGCAGTGACAAATACTTCATTATGCCCTGGAGAAATGAGGAAGAACAAATAGGGGTAATGTTAGATGAAAAAGGGACTGATCTGTTCATAGCACACAAGTATATTATATATATTATGCATATGTATTAGGGAATCTGGACAAAAGGGACAAAACTAGAAGAGGAAAAACTGCCTAAGGAGAGATCTAATTTGTTTACAGAGGAGTTAGGATGGAGATTTACTATGGTAATTAACCTATTATTCAATGACAAAATGAAAAAAAAGAAGCCATTACTAAAGAAACCCCACTGACACTTGGCCTAACAAGATACATACCTTGCCAAGAAAGGAAAAGTTAAAATAAAAAGCAACACAATTTTTTTAATGGTTTTATTTAAAACCAAATGAACCAAGTTAGACCTGTCATCATATCATTTTTCATTTTCCTGATCTTCTCCATATTCTTCTCCTACTGGACTGAAGTATCTCTCACAGTTCCCATACACAGAAGTAAAGACACCTTGACACAGTTTGGAAGAATCCTCCTCTTTTCTGTATCATTCTTTGAGTATTTAGTTTCATTTACTAGTACTGTTTCGAAATAAAAATTTTAAAAAGTAATATTTGAGGTAATATTCATGTTGTGCTACACAGTAGTTGTACTCTGATTAACATTTCTGTGGTTCTTGATTCAGGGACAGAAACTTTAAATTTGCAATGGAGACTTTTTGTCAGTATATATCTTTCATGTGCCTTGGCTAAATTCCAAGTAACCAGCTGATGCCAGTAAAAGGTAGTCTGTTAATATTAAGATGAGATTTTCTACTCCTTCTAAAATATGTCCAAAGTCACTGCAGGGTTAATTTACGTAACTTTACACCAGCATCTTCCAAGTCAGCAAACAGCAGGCACTCATCCAGCCCAGCACTGAAGTCATATTATATCAGAGGTAAGTCCCATGTGAAAACCATGATCCAGTGTAAGGAACCCCTGATCTCCAGCTCTTCTGCTTTAAGCCTACCTTGATAGTTATAGACCTGTCTGTTACAAAATTTAAGAATTCGTATTGATTGCTTATAACCATTTGCCTGTTTTGACTTAAAACTTTAGAAGATTATTTTGCAGTTTCCCCTCCTTTTGCATTTCAATTTTTTTCTCCCAAAGCTATTCTATGCTTTGCAATACCCTACTCAGACAAGTGATAATTATTTCCTATACACAGATTTACACATAACCTGCTTAATTTTAGTTATTAACCTTAATGCACTGCTATGAGGGTAAAGGATGAATGGAAAGTAAGTTTTCTAACTTGCTTGTTACAAGCAAACATGTCAGCTAAATTCCAATTAAAGGCTCAGTTTAATTAGACAGGGGATTGCATATGAATATCTAACTGCTATGACACCATGAAAGAACTCATTCTCCTTTTACCTACTCCAAAAAATATCAAAATGCAAATCCAAACAAATCATATGTATGGCAGTGATTTAGATCCACTCAACTGCACTCCTAAGGAGAGGGAGGGAGATGCTGAAGCTGATTGGTTCCATTATTTTGCTAGTTCAGAAAATAGGTCCTCTGCACCACGCAAAAAAGCCTCTCAATAGGTCATACAGTCAGGGACAACGAACTGCAAATTGGCACGGGGGTACCAACACCTGTCCTTAAGATTTATTTTTTAGTAAATAAACATAACAACTAGCCAAGTCACAGGAAACAATACTGGAGTATTGCACAACATTCTATTCCTGAATCCTCACAGCAAATTCCATGACAGATAAGGATAGTCAGATTTATCAAAACCATTTCTAATACTGCAATGTAACCAGATATAAATCCTTGCTTTACTACACCACGCCATTTATTTTGACCATGCCACCGGTCAGGATTCAGCATCCCACCTTCCACAAAATTTCTATGTCAACTGCACTGTAGCCCTGCATGTGGATATTAGAAGTAACTGAAGTATAGCTCACACCTGGAAATTCTGTCTTTAGCTTGTCTCACTCACATTCCAACTGCACGGAGGAAATGGATCAGTTTGAACCAGAAGCACAGCAGCGGTTTATATTTTCAGCTTTACTGATTATAACACAGATACACAAACAGTCTTTGAATGCTAATGAGCAGACAGGAATCTAAATTAAAAAAAAAAAAAAAAAAGTAGGGTCACATCACTTTTCTTAGGTGACTCTTATGAATGCATACACCTAAGTTCAACCATATTCTTCCTCTCTATACTTTTTTCTCCTTATCTAGGCATGACTCAGATTTACCAGGAACATTTTAAGACTGCAGATGGTTCTTGCATCACAAGAAAAGCTGAGACTAAGCTACTTAATTAGCTCATGATAAGTAAGAACTTAATAAAAATGAATGAGCACGAATGTCTGACAGAGAAGGAATACATTACTGAATTTAAAGAATATCAAGGGTATCACTTTGTCACAGCACAAGTCCTGCAGTAATACTGTGGTAGATGACATATTTCAGCACGATCAATAAACAATTCAAAACAAGAGCAATCGGTTTCTTTATCTGCTACAGTTCAGTCAGTTCATATTCTAGGGCCACATACAGTACAGTAAAGTTGTTTCCTGTAAAATCAACACCTAGGTCTATTTTAATAGGCAACAATTTATGAACAACTTGAATTGCTTATCTCTAGTGAAACTTCACAAAACCCAGAGTCGCTTAATTTTGCTACCATCTTCCAGGAACAACTGTATCACTAAAATCTCCAAATTTAAGTCTAGTCAAATCTGTTTATTCATTTATTCCAGGATTTTTTTCTTTTTAAAAAATTACTGTAAGAGAGAAATTATTATCATTATGTGTAAACTAACTAAGAATGATCAGAATCGACTTAGCCTTATTTATTTATATTTACTGAAATTTAAATGCATAAGGATTAGAAAAATGAATGTGTTGTGTGCTAATCTGTAACAGTTGCATTGATAAAGTGCTTGACAACAATTAGACTGGAGGGTTAATTCTGAAAATAGTGTATATTTAGTGGTCTGATGCTAACTCAAGTAGTTGTTTTTTTTTTTTTTAATTGGAAGTATATTTCCTTCTGGGAAACACAGACTGGGAAATTCTGTGCTTTAGGAAAATCACATATACCCTTTTTTTTTTCCCCCTCTCTGTTCAGGTATATTGTTTATTCCTTTTACCAGTGATTAGAAATACATACAACTGTGAGTCTTAAAAGACCTAGCTGAAAGGTATGTGAATTTGTAGGAGCATTTGTTACAGTACATATAACTCTGGAACTCTGGGCAGATGGTCAAAGTGGTTCATCTTTTACCTATGAGATAAATCAATCTTTGCTAGCTGAAAAAGTAATCAAATTCTTAGTAACTTCATTTCTTAGTCAGAAAGGTTGTTCTAGCACAAGAGTAATCAGGCTCTTTACATTGTCCTAATCTTCCCAAGCCAGAGAGGATGTTAAACAACCATTTTTTTTGGTTAGAAAAATAATCATCTATTAATAGTAAAACATACTATTTGTATCTTCCTGAATCCACTTGAAACATACAGTATTTCCTGTACCCAGTTAAAGTCAGTCACTCTCATGCACGTGTTTACAAGTATAGGCAGTTTAAAAGTAATTTTAGGCAATACCTTCTGTGGCTGTTTAATTCCTGTGTTTCTCCCCTCCAGTGCTGCTCCAGCTGCCTTCTCACTCTGTCCAAGAATTGAAAGACACTCTTTCCATGCTTCAGTTAAACAATTAGAATTTTACTGTTTTGTTGCTTAAACTATGAGACTATTCTCAAAATAGTATGAACCAATGCAGTTAGTCATCACTTCTACACTATGATACTGTTTGTCTCCCTGAACTCTACTTTCAAGTACAAGTAAGATTTTTCTCAACTTGGAGACTACTTGTTACTCAGTCTGTTTTTTTTCCTGAATAGTATTACAACACATTGTGTAGTTTTAGCAGGAGATCTGATCTCACTCTGCAGAACTACTGAGATCTCCCTTCTTTGTGCACCTTGCATTGCTGGTGTCTGTAAGATTACAAACATCTGTGGTCCCAGCATCATTAAAAAAAGTAGACTGATTTCTGTGATTTTAATGCAGAATGAAAAACGAAACCAGCACATGAAAAGAATTTCACCACCACCGTGAAGAGAATATACATAGAAGAAAGTCTGTACATGTTACCTGTGTCCCTAAGCAGAAGTAATGAAAATCTTTCTACTGACTAATGTGACATTTGAATGTAATCTTGAACAATATTGTGGAGGTAACTGTTTAAAAATCACAGAAGTGTAGAATCATTTAGGTTGGTAAATATCTTTAAGATCATCAAGCTCTGCTTCAATTGCACCAGGGTTGACAATTTTCTTATCTCTACCATTGACCTACTCAGTCGGCCCATCTCGACTTGCAGACTTCCACTGCTGACTTGTTCTTGAAGGCTAAATGGTTTCACACCTTTTCAGGAGTGGGAAGGGGAAGTGCCTCTTTAAAAAGCTAAATATAGGGACATTCTTTGGGAGTGTGATTTTCTGTCTTTCCATTCATGTCAAACATAAGTTGATAAGTTTGAGTTAAGTATAATTCTCCAATTTATTAATTAATGCAGCTATAGCAGGATGGAGGAGGGGACGGTGGAATGGGACAGGGACGTGATGATATGGGACCACACATACATGCTTTAAAATAAAGTATACTTTAGGCCTGTACTTGCTTTGTTCAGTACAAGTGTCTAACATCTGACATCAAAAACATAATTTCAGGTCTGAAAGAATACTAGGAGAAAGAGGTGCAAAAATGGTGGTGTTGCGATTACAGGAACAGGAATTCTTGATCTAATGAAGGTAAAAGGGATGAAAAGTATAAAGGCATCATGATTTTCCTGAAGGTGTCTCATACACCCATAGATAAGATCACCACTTTCAGTGAAGATTCATCTTACAAGAGATGCAAAAGCAGAGGCCATCTAATAATTTTTCTGTTTATATCCAATTATTACCCATGAAAAATATTTCTGCTTTATCATGTTGCATGGCCATAGTCCACCAAAGAATTTAAGCAAAGAAGCTCAATATGCTAAATTTGTATCATAATTATACAGCTAGGAAAGCATGTAATTTTTACTTGTTAGAAAGAAAGAAAAGCAACCAAAGAGCTAAAATGCTATTAAATCTCTAAGGCATATTACAAATAGTCATGTCAGTAATGTATTTTTATGTTGCAAAGAACAGCACTGAGCAATAGTTATGCTGAACTATGATTTGTTCATTAAATGACGGATTTTGTTCTATTAATTATATGAAACGTTCTCTAGACAGACATGTTATTCAGTTTGGTTAACACTGATAATTTTTATTAAAAAAAACAATACCATTCAACTTGCAGAATGTATTTGACCAGGTTAAATTTATTCAGAATGTAAAATATGCTTCCCTCTGTCATATATAGTGTGACCTATTTTGTATTAAATTGAGAATGTTTAGACTTCAGAAAGGATACAGAATAGAACCCTAAATCAGTACAATATGCAAAAAAAAAAAAAAAAAAATCACATTGAATATTTATCAGGGAAAATTATTTTTTCCCCAGATGAACACAGAATTTCTAAAGGGGTTTAGGAAGCGTTATGGGAGAAATATTGCAAATGCATTAATTGAACACAAATGTGCCCTTTACTTCTTGACACTTCATTTGGAAAACACCAAGTAGGTATTAATTAAGATAACAAGTGACCCATACTTTTAATCTTTTGCTTTAATGACTGATGAAAATTTATAAACTTTAATGCTACTTCTTCACTGATGCAGAGCTGAATATATAAGAAGAGAATAACACAGACCTAATTTAGCTAGTAAAAATTTTCACTTTTGATTTCAACGTACACCTCAGAAACAGAGGCAAAAAATCAAGTATTCCTTGATTTCCTTTGTCTGAGAAATCTCACTGGGAAGCAGAAGACAATTGGTCAGTTTTACAGAAGAACTGTCAGCTCATGACAGGTTATTGGAAAGAGCTCCACACTGTGTGCAGGAACTAGTATGCCTAAGAACATCTGTACCAAAACGAAGTCTGTACATTTATCTGGTTAAATTTTCCATTAGCAAGTTGGGTCCTACCTCCCTTCTAATTACACAGTTAATAAAAGAAAAATGAACATGTGCTCATCATCCAAAAGGGATGTGCCAGCTATTTCTACACATAACCTTTATTCCCTTGTCATTGCCATAAGCTTATTTAGCTCAAGGATCAAGGGGAATAAATTACCCCTCCTGCAATCACAGCAACTCAGTTGTGCCCTTTCTTTAAAGAACATAAAGCAAGACTTACATTGGTAAGAGATATTCCTACATTTACAAAATGTTTACTTCAAACAACAACATATCAGATAATACCAAGTATTTTTCCAGTGTTTGTATTGTCGTATCAGCTACATTTCTAAGGATCAAGGTTTCTAAAATGGAATAGAACACCATAGCAATAGAGCTCTCTGAGCTTGAAGGAAGTTGTGCAATGCATTTTGGGAGCAGATAAGTATAAAATGACTCAAAGATAAGCTTTATTTTCTTGTATAGTATAGTTTAGTAGACATCAGTCTATTGAGAGTAATCAGTGGCTGTCTAGATAACTAGTTCTCAGCATCAAACCTCAGCATGTGAGTTCTCCACATCAAAACTCACTTCTTTAAGCAAGTGCCCACTTGATCCTCAAAATACATCCTAATTTGCAGTTATCTTTTTACAAAGCGGTGGAACAACATTTGGGTTCCACCTTAGTGCTGAAAAGGTTGAGTACTGTAACACTATCAAAAGACAGATTTAACACTGTCCAACTGCATCAGAAAGGTTCTAAACTTCAGTTTTGTTTTTTGATATGGAGAATTTCTTTCATCTTGTATTTATTTAGGAAGGCATAGACAGATGAGAAATTAAAAATAATAAAAAAAAAATGTGTAATATTTTTGTAAACCCCAGTAACCTAACTGTTGGTGGAAATGGTGTCTTATCATTAAGAGACTATTAGACGCTGCTGAGCATGGAATGGCTGAAGCAAATGAACATTAACATTTCCCACTGCCCTTTTCATAATGTCCACTATCAGCATTAGCTCCAGGAAAACGGTCACATACCATATTTAACCATCATGGCTACATTTTTAAGTAATCTGGCAAATGGCTGGTCTCTGTAGACCTTTGCCTGAATTTCTCAGTGACTTGCATATTGCTAATAATTATATTCTGTACAGAGGTTTTCTTTGCAATTAGTTCTTTTATATGCATCAGAGATTTAGAGGACATATATATATATAGACAGTTTTCTAATTGCTGTTTATGTTGTCATCTTTAGAGCAAAGGAGCTTTATGATCCTAAACCTCTAAAACATTCTAATTTTTCGAAGAACTTGATATTAAAGGGCTGAGAACTCTGGTCAGATTAAACCAGCGTAACTAATATGAAGGCACACGCAGTCTTCCCAATGCATCATTTATGTCAGTCAGGAATTTAAAACTCTTTACATGAAACTACACAAAAAAACCCCAAAAAACAAATGCAGTCCTATGTGAGTAAAGATGTGTTTCATACTTACTATCTTTCATGCTTACTGTAAAGATTTAGCCAGATCGCTATAGGAAATTTGTTACAACTACTAGCAAAACTCACTGTCAAGCAGAATGTTTTCTTCATATCCAAATTAAATGACTGTGAGACAATGAAATGTTATGGGTAATGGCTTCAACTTTGCTAGCAAG
>VYXC01003309.1:0-21806 GCA_013397175.1 Platysteira castanea
CTCCCGCTCTCCTTATCTCACATTATTATTATTAATTGGACAAATTATTATTTATATAATAAAGGCCCTATTATTATTTATATTTGCTGGTCAAAGTCTAGTGAACATTTTGAGGTGATGAAATCACCAGAGTTAAAAAAGCCAAGACAAAAAACTGTCCAACCTGCTGAGAAGAGCTTTAAACTAAGAATGATGAAGGAGGGAGAGAGTTATCAGCAGTCTGGTGAAGAAATGGTGGATGGAGTTATCAAGCAAAGAGGCTGGGATGGTGTGAGCAGAAGGGACCTTACTTGAAGTGAGGGGCCCAAAACTGGGCACAGAACTCGAGGTGTGGCCTCACCAGTGCCGAGGGACACACAGAGGGACAATCACTTCACTAAGTAGCAGCACAGGCTCCTAAATGCTGGCATTGCTGAGTGAAATGCACAATAATCAACCTCACAGTAGCATAGCAGGGTCGGTGCAAACGCAATCTGCCGTAATTGCGCCAGCAAGGTGTTGTGAAGGTCTCCTCCCTTACGGAGGGAGACGTTGGCTTGTGTTTCCAAATGTTTAAAAGCGTGGACAGTTTGACAGTCTCTGAAATACTGCACTGTTGCAGTGTCACGCTTAGGGAAACAGCCCATCTGTGGCGGCTTTGAGCAGTCAGACACTTCTAAAGTTTCTATCTTGAAAGGAAGCGGAGGAACGGGATGAGAAATAAAATTTTTATGCCCGTTTTCTCATCTCATTTCACAGAGAAGGATGGAAGGATTTCTCTGTGAAGGATCAAATGACATAATTAGAGAATCATAGAATTGCTTGGGTTGGAAGGGTTGAAAGATCATTCAGTTCCAACTCCCCTGCTATGGGCAGGGACACCTTCCACTAGACCAGGTTGCTCAGAGCCCCATGGATAACTCCATTCCAAAACATGCTACTGTTTTAAATGAATAATGGTAAATTAAGGCTATTTCATGTTTGCTGACACACGCAAGCAGTGGCCATTAGGGAGAGTTTTAAGGCAGATTTAACATGTATAAGGAAGATACTTTGAAGAGAGATATTTTGTAGAATAATGAGTAAGAGCACGTTTTCCCTGTGTGAAGTAGGAGGTGATTCACCTCATGAGATATCAACATCACTGTGGCCTTGCAGTGCCTGAAGAGAGCCCACAGGAAAGATGGAGAGCGACTCTTGACCAGGACCTGGAGTGACAGGACAAGGGGCAATGGCTTCACACTGACAGAGAGCAGGGTTAGATTGGATATTAGGAAGGAATTGTTCCCTGTGAGGGTGCTGAGGCCCTGGCACAGGTTGCCCAGAGAAGCTGTGGCTGCCCCATCCCTGGCAGTGTCCAAGGCCAGGCTGGATGGGGCTCTGAGCAACCTGGGATAGTGGAAGGTGTCCCTGCCCACGGCAGGGGTTGGAAGAAGGTGACCTTTAAGGTTCCTCCCAACCCATGCCATTCTGTGATGGTCTCACAGTGTCATGTAAGACCTCACAGTCACAGCTCCCTCAGAACACACTGAAATTTCCTCTATACTTATCCCACAGCTCTAAGTGTGTTTGCCATCATCATCTTCTCAGGGCTTTTCCCCTGCAAGCCCAAAGGCCTGTTTTAATTGGGGGGTGTTCACCACTGGCATTTAATAAACAGTAATTACTTGAGCTTTAATCTGTTCTGCAGTTTCCTCTAAGAGGAACTCAAACCTTCAGGGAGAAAATCAACTGTTAGGATGCTTTTCTGAGCTATAAGCAGAAGAGGTTTTTTTGCCCTCCCTAAAGAGCAGCAAGCCCTGTCACAGTGTGACATAGGTAGCAAACTGTGAATCTAATTAAGTGTATAATTATGCAGCAGATTGCAGCACAGTGTGCTATTACTTAAACCAACTGACTTGCATGCCAGTCCCGGAGACGTGGAACTCGATGCAGACTGAGCTGAACACATCAGGGACCATTTCTGTGGCAGGGTGGAGAAGGAGCCAGGCTCATTTCATCCACACTAATGGCACCTGCACCCCTTCAACAAAAAAACCCCAGCAGACACACAAATTCAAAGCCTAAAGGAGGTGCAGAAACAAGCTCGGGCAGTGCTGTGGTGTTGCTCATACAGGTTTGCCAGTATTTGTCTCAGCCTTTTTTGGATGTGGCTGTCAGTGTAGAGCTCTAGCACAGCATCACTACTCCTTGAATTACAGGAAATTGATAATGCCTCCTCAAACTGCCTGTGTACAACAAGAATTCCCCCTTTATCAAACTCCCCTTCCCACAGAAGTAGTAGCTGGAGGATGTGTGCCATTACACCATGGAGCTCCCGGATTTGAGTCCTGACACTTGCATAAATAACACTTCCAGCGAGAATTCCTTTTAAATAATCCACACAGAACTGACCTACATTTACAAATCTCTTTTGAACCACTGCAACAGGAATACAAATGGAATTAGAAGCCAGCACTGACTTCAGAGCTAAATTCCTGACGCTGAATTTGGAGCTCTGTGTGTTCACCACAGCAGGGCTCAAGTAAAATGTGGTTTTGGCTTCAGAGCTGCTGCCATTGCTGCTCCAGGCACTTGAAAACAGATGGCACGTTTCTGGGAAGTTCTGCAGGCAAACACACACTGCTAGGTACCATTTTGCCTTGTCTGGGAGAGGAGTCTGGGAGAACTTGGGACTCCAAGTAAATTCACAGGGACCAGATGGAAAAACACGCTCCGAAGTAACGCTGAGTCTCCTGAAAATCAGGGAAAACGTGGTTTGAAATCTAATCTGAGATTACAGCCATGACTGATAACTGAAGACAGAATCTGCTGGTGTCAGAGCAGTATAAAACAATTGCTAAAATCTGCTACAGAAAGTTGAGCTGAATACCCAGGTGCTGTCACTGCTTGGTTTCAAGCAGAGAGCTCTATGCAAAGCCCCAGATTCCAGGCACAATGGATGGGATATGACCCTGACCTGCCCTGTGGGATTGATGGACCCTCTCTGTCGTTGGCAGTCTTTGGTCTTGCACAGTTTTTTGAGGGTTTTTGGGCGGCTGACCATGAGCAGCTCTGCCCTTTAGCCCTCTCAGTGCTGGTAATTAATTGCCAAGCTGGTGGATGCCCTCACCTCACCTGGATCTCAGCACAAGGGAAAAAGCCTCCCAGTCTGCTGAATATTTAAAAAAACTCAGGTTTTCAGTACCAGAAAATTAATACAAAATGCACTGCACTGGAAAATGTGTGCAGGAAGAGAGGTATACAGCAGGTTAAATAGCATCAACAGAGCCCAGGAACATCAACCAAAGAAGAAAAAAAAAAATTAAACCAGAAAATGAAGGGACCTACTTGTACTTTGTATGGGAATGGAAAATTTGTGCTGCAATACGGACAGGAACAGTGACAAACAGGTGAAACCAAGAGTAAATCATCTAGCTTTCTGAAAACTACAGCTTTTCTTCTCTTGCTTTTGACACAAGACAGATGAAATTCAAATAATAATTTGGCTCAATGTTGCCCACTGATCCTGACTGGAGTGCCCTTAATGCAAGCAGGGCCCTGTACCCCATTGATAACAAGCACACTTGATGTTTCAACAGGGCTGCAGTTTCACAAAGAGGGAGGAAAATAAAAAGGCAAATCTAAATTTATCTCCTGACTTTAGAAAAGTCAAGCAAAAAAAGATGTGAATGAAAGCAGTGTGGGTTTTTTTAAAATTATCTTATTATTGATTATCACAGTATCACCACACAAGGTTTGGTCAGAAGTAATCAAATCCCTCAGTGACAGATTAAATGATTCTGTCTGTTCTCTGCTTTAGTTTCCCCTTAAAGAAACTGGCAGTTAATAGTCCCTGAAATAGCTCCTGTCTCCAGATTGGCTCTTCTTTCCATTCCACCAGACACTACAGAATAAAAACCTTTTTTCTCCTTTTCAAATTCTTCCTCCCACGGTGGGTTCCTGCTGCACACGCAGGAAAGCCAAGCAAGCTTGAGCACACAGCCAAGGAGGAAAGCATTTCCTCTGCCTTCCTGAATTTTCTCCTTTTCAGCAAGAATTTCTTTACAGAAAGGGTTATCAAGCATTGGGATAGGTTGCCCAGGGATGATGAATCTGTGGTTCTAAAATGAAGCCAGTGGCCTGAGTAAATTAGATTAAGAATTACAAAAAGACTTAAGCCAGTTTTTGAAGACTAGCATGAAAAATTTCAAATATTTACAGTAAAAATTAATTAATGGAGAAGGGGATTGTCGTTTAATTTATGCTGTATCACTAGATTTTTCTTATTTCAAGAAAGCACAAGGATGTGAGAGGTTATTCTTCTTTTTATAAAGATTAATAAATGCACTGAAGTGCAGGCTGGGAAAATTCTAAAGTCAGCAAAAAGAAAGGAATAAGGTGGTTTGGGGTGCAACAAACACGGAAAAACGTATGGCTCTTTCTTTCCTACCCAAGCCCAACTTAAGGGTATAAAGCATGGGGTGTACATGGGAGAAATAGGCAAACATCTATTTGTTTTAATTTTCACTCAGCTGTGTTACTGAATTACTGCTCTGGCACATTCTTGTGTTGGGACACAACCTCTGCTTTGCCTAGGCTGCCCTCAGCCTTCAAAAGCTCAAAAAATGCAGTGGCAGCACCGGCTTTATTTTAATTGACAGCAATATCAGCCAGGGGTGAACTTCCTAGGGAAATTATACCAACAGAGTGTGTATGTGCTCCTATTTTCCACCCTTCCTTTAACAAGACCCCACCTTGTTGGCCAAAGACAGGGGACAAATTCACAGAGAACAAAACCTGCGCTTTACCCACTTGTAGGAAGACTAAACAATAAATTTAAGCCCTCCACACCAGTTAATTCCATGGCAGAGAGACAGCAGAGACACCTTAACAGGGACAAAGTGAGGCGCTGATGCCCTGTTAAACACCCGAGAAACCAGCCACAAGACACAAGCCCAGAAGAAACCAAATGTCTTCAGGAGACAATCCTTCAGCTGCTCACTGAAGCTCCAGCTTACAAAATCACCCATCCTTGATTTCTGTAAAGCCCACGGCAAGTATTTTGTATAGCAGAAAGTCAAAAGAGTGACTTACCACAAGCACTGCTGGAGGAAAGCAGCAGCTCCGTGAGCAGCTTGCCAGAGCTCCCACCACTGCCACCAACCAAACTGACTCCCTGCCCTGCAGCTGTCCCTCTCACCCCCACCTAGGGCTGCTTTAAGCAGTTTGTTTAACCTCTGCCCCCAGTCTTCCCTCCAGCCACGCCTGAGCACACCTGAAAGGCTCCTCAGGTGCAGGCAGTGGGACAAATCCCTTACAGCACCTGGGGTGCTGCTCTGGCAGAACCGGGTCTCTGTTTCGTGGTACAGACTGCTTTGGCCAGGGACCAGAAGCTGAGAGGCATCTCCTCCATGTAGAGGAGGATTGCGATAGTCAGGTTCAGGGATAATCTTGAGACAAGTGAACTCAATGGTTTTAAAGCAAGGAACGTGCACGCTCTGTTGCCAAGATCACAGAATCACAGAATGGTTTGGGTTAGAAAGGTAAAGATCGTCTCCAGCCCCCTGCCATGGGCAGGAACACTTCCCACTATCCCAGGTTGTTCCAAACCCCATCCAACCTGGCCTTGGACACTCCCAGGGATGGGGCAGCCACAGCTTCTCTGGGAAACCTGTGCCAGGTCCCTCTAGGTGGGCTCCTGTCCTTAAGGTGTGACAACTCTGCTTTAGCGTCATCTGCAAAATTCCTGAGGGTGCACTCAGTCCCTTTGACTACAGCATTAAAAAGTGTAATAAATAACACAGGTGCCAGTATGGACTCCTGAGGGACACCACTTGTCTCCGATGTCCATCAGGACAGTGAGCTGTTGACCACTACCCTTTGGATGTGCATATACAAAAAACTTTGAAGGGAGGTATTTAATGGCTTCTTACTCAGTTATACCAGCCCAGAGGATGAATGTTGGGCAAGGAAGTTCCGGAAGAGGTGGCTGGAAAACCGGGATCGGGATTTGCTAAGCAGCAGCTCCGACTACTGGCGGTTCAGTGGCGGTGGCTACAGGCGTAAAGCGATGTACACATGTTGCTGTAGCTGTTTCTCCAGCTGTGAACTCCATACCCTGCTCCAAATCAGACTCCCAGCAACAGAACCCCTGACGTTCCCTCGTGAAGATTAGAAAGGCAATTTCCATTCTGTAGTTTGCAACACTAACTTTTGCTAAATTTAAGTTTGCTACTAACTGATGTTCCACCTTCCTAAGCTTTTCCAAGAAGGAATGGTGCTTAGGGAGTGAGTCCCAGGCTGTAAGTCATTATAAGGAGTAGAAGGTCACTGTTCTCAGCTCTGCTTCCCTTTGCTCTTTTGTCAGTGCCCTTCACCTTCTGCTCCCCTAACTCAGTAATATTCTGCTGCAGTAATATTCTCACGAATTACTCATCATTTGGATTACTTTAAATGTAACACGTCCTCTGATCTCCCTCATTTCATGGAATCGTATCCATGTGCATTCCTCAGGGCAGAGGGGAAGAAAGAAGTAACAGCAGGGAGAGAGAGGAAACTACACAATAATTACTGCCAGTGTGAATGCTCCTCTCAGTAATTACAAGTTGCCCTCTAACCAGCTGGAGAAACTTTTAAACTTTTCTCAGCCTGGAGAAAAGGAGGCTCAGGGGGGACCTTCTGGCTCTGCACAGCTCCCTGACAGGAGGGGGCAGCCAGGGAGGGTCGACCTCTGCTCCCAGGGAACAGGGACAGGACGAGAGGAAACGGCCTCAAGCTGTGCCAGGGGAGGTTCAGGTTGGACATCAGAAGAATGTCTTCATGGAAAGGGTGGTCAGGCACTGGAAGGGGCTGCCCAGAGACACTCTGGAGTCTCCATCCCTGGAAGTGTCCAAGAAACCACTGGATGTGGCACTCAGTGCTGTGGTGTAATTGTCAAGGTGGTGATCAGAGATTGGGCTCAACAGTCTTGGAGGTCTTTTCCAACCTTAGCACTTCTATGGATTATGGCAATTCTGTACTCAGGGCTGTATTACAAAGTAAAGGAATTGCTTCAGAAAGGTAACTAAGGAGAAATCCGAGTGTAGTTTCTGCAAGGTAGGAAGGGGAAGTGCTGTGAAAGGCAAAGTACTGTGGTGTGATGCTCCACTTTACCCATATTCCTGATGTGGAACACCTGCTTCAAGTAAATTTCTCACAGATATTCACCCCTTTCCCACCTCTCTAATGGCTGTCTGAATTAAGATCCTGTAGGAGAAGTCTGGGGTGCAACTGGAAAACCTGTGCTTTGAATGAGTCGGGGGGGGAATAAATAAATCCCTGCACCATGGTAAACATTCCCAGAACTGGCACCTCACATTCCCTTGCCAGCTTTTCCTGCAGCACTTTGCCATCTGAAAATGGAAACTGCTTGTTAGCCACCAAGGGCTACATGATAATTGCATCTCTCTGCACTCTTGTGAAGCAGCTCGGGAACACGACTGCTTTCACAGCAGGATGTGAGCAACATGCAATAAATCAAGATCAGGGCCACACTTATCAAATGAGTGCTAATGAGATTACAGAGTTAGGGTCTGATAGAGAAAAGCTGGCAGTCAAAAATAGTACAAGGTGAGGCTCAAATTACTGACAACATGCACCTCACTTCCAGTTTGTCCTAGCTTTTGAACTGGCAAATTTATTTTAACAGCACTGAATTTATGTTATCACAAGAAAAATAAACAATCCATGGGCGCCAAATTGAATACTTCCTTCGAAGGCAGGATCAAAATCTCACACCATCACAAGAGCCCATCTCTGTCTCACAGAGTAAACATTAGCAGCAGCAGTTTTGATGTGGAACAACAAAATGTGGAAGCTCTTGGAATTTGAGAAACATTTTGCCCAGGAGTTTCACAGTAGTTTGGCAATACATAAAGAGTGAGAGATTCTGATCTTTGGCTACAGCAATCATCTGAGGGAGCTGGGGGTGTTTAACCTGGAGAAAAAGAGGCTCAATGGAGACCCTGTGGCTCTCTACAACTCCCAGAAAGGAGGCTGGCGCTTCCTTTAAGAGATGTGTTCAGGGCAGAAAACCCAGCTCAGAAGAGTCAAAACCAGAGCTTTGTCTGAGATCTCATAATCTGAATAGATGGCATTACCAGCAATCCCTACTGGAAAGGGCACGTTCTGGGTGACCTAGTCCTGAACTGCAACTCTTGAAATCATTTGAGCACCTAAAGCACAGTGATACATTTGCTTTGAGAGCCAAGGGAGAAGGGGACAAGTGTTAAGGCACATTCCCTATAGTCCCAACCTTCAAAACATTGCAGCACTCACCAGCTAAGCAACCATGTTATTTGCTTTTGTGGCAGAGAGAAAATTTGCACTGCAGTAACAGCCCCCCCTTAACTGAAAAGACAACACTGGTGAAATACAGTTTACATGATTAATACATTTTACTTAGTATGTACACAGTTCTCCAAAGAAGTTGGGTCATCCAAAGGCAGTTTAAGAAGCTTTAAGTATCCCCTTGCCAGCTGTTACATGGGGTAAGTCTTTGGCTTTGCTTCCTCCAGCTCAGCATCCAACCAGCGGAACCTGCGGTGACGGCGCAGGACTTCGATGGCTTTCTGTTCCAGGGGGGTTGGTTCAATCCCCAGCTCTCCAAAACCAGGAAGGTCAGGAAATGTCATGTCTGTTGTGTGAAACTTCAACAGGAATGGGGAGGGTAAGGAAAAAAAAAAGATTAATTGACTTGAAATGAACAGCACTACATGCAATGCAATCAATCATTCTCCTGCCAAAAGAAGTAGAGGAGGAGGAAAGATTCAAACAGAACTGTGGCAGAATTACACAAGGTCTTGAGAACCAACACCTTCAACAGGAGGTACAGGTATTCTGCATCCAGCAAAAAGTGCTTCAGGCTTTAATTCAGGAATAAAAGGAGACGTGCAGGAAGTGTCTTCCTTTTCTCTCCATACATTATCAGGGAGGTTACTGCATCGCAACCACAAAATTATGCAGAACTCCCAAGGGCATACTTGAATTCAAATTATGGATATTCTGCTTTGTCAAGAAAATGTGTGTTGAATTAACACCTCTGGTAGATTGTTTTGCTGTGTTTGTGGTTTAGAACATGGTTCTGTACAGGATAAATAGTTAATTCTATTACCATATATGCAACCCATATGACTTAAATCTTAGAAAACGGGGATTTCTCTTACGCTGTTGTTCCTTGAAAGGTTTTTTAAGTCAAACACATCTTATATTACATACATTATTTAAGGAAGAAAAGCTTGGAAAGAGGAAAAATCAGACCCTGAAGTGACATGGAGAAACTCCTCCTTACACTACCTATGCTACAGCTGACTTGCAGCAGTTTTAGTGATTTCGTGCAGGCTTATTTTATGAAATGTAACTCAAGAAACTACAAAGGCAGCTGGAAGAAAGGTGTTTGGAGATGTTACAATTCTATCCTGGGGAACAATCAGAATAAAGTAGTCTACTGATATTATGTTATAACAAAATATATTGAAATTTTAATGCTGCAAAACAGTTGGGAGAGTCACTCCATAATTCAGAAAGCAGGAAGTTTAGGGAATGTACATGACTATCTTTGCTAGCCTACACATATGCCAAGTTTTGACATTAGTACTTGCCAATTCCTTCTTTTTCCTTGCTTGCAGTTGGCTTTTTGCAACTTATTTCTCCACCCCCACTGAAACACTCTGAGAAGTCAGGAATAAACATGAAGTGGCAACATTCTCCCAAGAAACACTCGAATGTTAAGCGAGATTTTGGAATGTGTGCAGGGTGTCAGTTCCACTTCAGCTGTTAAAAACACCATTCTCTAGATGGTGGAAGTGATTTTAGTGCATCTAGAGGTACATAAACTGACTACGAGTGGGGAGTACTGTCCCTCATCATTTTGCTCATCCCACCTCTACTTTTGGCTGTTTTCAATTCCGTGGCTTTTTGGGAATGCAAAACTACAAGTGGGAGTTACAAATGCACAATGAAACATATCCCAAGAGGGAGTTTTGGCTGGTCCCACACTTACCCGATCCACCTTGTCCCGTGTCAACCATGGTTCAAACGGATTCATCTCAAAGAATCTTGCAATGAAACTGTGAACAGAAGAAATATTGCAAAAGTGCAGTCATTTATCCAGATACACAGAGGATAACAAGGTCTAGTAAAAATTACTTCAAACTTAGTGAGCAAGAGCTTGTTCTGAAGCTGTTCTTGCAATTTCTGAGTTCATTAAAGCACTGAACGTGCCAGCCAAGTTCTTAGTTGTGTTTCTGGTAATTAACTGTTCCTGAATTATTTGACCTCGTATTATTTTACTTTGGATGGAATGGAGAAGCAGATCTCTAGAAGTTAAAATGAGCATTAGTGGGTGGGGAAAATAAACCCCACATCCAATTCCCCACACACCAGAGGGCTCAGTCTTGCCCCTGCCTTTCATCCAAACTCTGTTCCCTGCCAGTGTAGGCAGCAATCCAATTAGTCACGAAGTTGGATTCAATGCCTCCAGGAGAAAACACACTTGCTGACAACTAAGTGAGTTATCAGCCACACAAACAAGGTGGTAGAATCTGGAACAATCTATAAAAAAGGATGAAGATTAGGATATCTGCAGTTTTCAGAAATGAAGTTTCCCTTGAAAGAAAGGAAATCTGTCAGGGCAAAGAAAATAATGCTACACCTCTTGCTCAGTGTCTCGAGCCCAACAGCAGAATCTCTTACTGCACAGGTAGAACCTCTTGCTTAAGTGCTCACCTGGCAGATTAGGATATCACTGAGTTACTGCACATAAACACAACCAGGCTCATTTGCCTTTTAGGTACATT
Source organism: Platysteira castanea (assembly GCA_013397175.1). NCBI lineage: Eukaryota > Metazoa > Chordata > Aves > Passeriformes > Platysteira > Platysteira castanea. The sequence continues at coordinate 10,797 of VYXC01003309.1, forward strand.
CTTTTCTCAAAAATACAAAATACCACTTAGTTTAGCCCATAAATAAAAAAGCATAACATGGACTGCAGCAAATGTGACTGAAACTCAGAAGCACCCCCACAGCACCTTTTTACCAGGCTGCTCTGGGTCAGCTGAGCCATGGGATAACCTGGTGCCTCTTGCAGCCAGTACAGGAGCAGCCACAACAGTTTAGGATGTTCTCAGCATTATCCATCAGCACTTCCGTGGATCCAATGCAGAGTCCTGCTGGCAGGAGGGTTCTAACTCTGGTGACTGATTTCATTTATTCATTTGCATTGTACTAAAAATGAGGAGGACCAGGATGCCAAATAATAACACAGCTCCATTGTGCTGAGGGCAGCTTCTGAAATGGCATTTACTGTTTGGGGTAGCTCTTCAAAAAGTTGTGTTTATATCCTAAGGATAAGGCCCAGGCTCAGATTTATACTGATCTTTTCCATGCACTGTTACCATACTCAGTGCATGTGAACAGCCTGCTATAGTCAGCTGAAGTGATGCTTCACCTTCCTCTTCTTGCCTCCCCATTTAGCACCATCTTCTAAAGATGTCACTGCTCTCCTATCACAAAGAAATGCTTGCTCACAAGCACACTGCTCAAACTGTCAGGCCAAGATCCCAGTATAAACTTACCTCCAACACTGACTCAAATCCATACAAAGCACTGAACTAGAAAGTCAATCCATGCCCACATCCATCTTTTACCCCTCCTCTGCTTCCAGGGTGGCAGTTCTTACCCTCAAGATTGTGCACAAAAATCTGTCAGGGCCTGCAGTCAGCAACATTCACACAGATTTTCCCTGTGTAATTATTAAAAGTCATTCAGTTTGCTACTAATTTAATCGAATTAGGACCTTTTGCTACTTCTTGACTCAGCAAAGCCACTCAATCACAGAATCACTTCAGCTGGAAAAGACCTCCAGCATAATCAAAGTCCAACCTTGGCTGATCACCACCTTGTCAACCAGACCAGAACACTGAGTTCCACGTCCAGTTTTTCCTTCAACACCTCCCTGGCCAATTCCAATGTTCCATCACCCTTTCTGTGAAGAACTTCTTCCTGATGTCCAACCTGAGCCTCCCCTGGTGCAGCTTGAGGCTATGTCCTCTCAACCTGTCCCTAGATACCAGGGAGAAATGACTCTGGAATAAACAGCTATGTTAAGTTCACTACAAGCAAGCGTTTCATGTACCAGCTCATCAAATGCAGGCCTGTCCCTGAGCTGAAGGCTCAAAACTGGCTAACAAGTACCTCAGGAAAGGCAGCTTCTGCAACCCCACCCCATTAAATAACAACTGGGCAGAGTAAATAATCTGTGCAACAGGTATTTATGCTTCCGTGCTGCCAAGAGCTTACTGAATTAAGGTCCCACTTACTGGTAGAGAGGCCGTGGAAGCGGGTAGGGAATGAAGGGGTGGTGGGAAGTGGCGTAGATGTACTCGACCATGTCATACAGGAGGTACCGGTGAGGGCTGAAAGGGAAAGCAGCACACATCACACCTCAGTCAGCTACATTTCAGTATTTGCAGCAACAGGGAAAAAAACCAATTTAAAACTCCCCACCCCCAAGGCTACAAAAAGCCTGTTTCTTCAAGCCATATAATTTACCAGCAGAGATTCCCCTGTGGCTCACAGGGAGCAGGTTTATCCTGGAGGACTGCAGCCTGTGGAAGGGGTCATCCTAGAGCTGGGGAGAAGCATGGAGAAGAAGTGGCAGAAAGGAACAGCGGGCATTTGGCTGCTGGCCGAGGCTAACCCACCACAACCACACCGGATGAAGTGTACTCTGTGTGCTCTGAAAGCACACCTTAATGTGCCTCCTCCATGCTGACTCCAACTCGGAACTCAAGATTTCCAGCACTGTGACAGGAGTTTGTACAAGCGCACTTGGAAGCCAGAAAGCAAATGGAGAACTAAGGACACTTTCTTAACAAGACATCCCATCTTTGGTAGGAAATGGCTGCAAGGAAGCTGATCCACTTACCTTTGCTTGATACAAGTAAAGTATACTCGATACAAGAATGTATTGCTCTATTTAAAAGCAAGAGGAAGAAGCTAAGATGAATTGCCCAAAAAATGCGTTCCCCCTCTCTCAAGATGGAGAGAAGGAAGCAGTCAGTCTCCCACTCACCTGCCTAAGAGTAACATAAACCACTGGGAATTCCCATTCCTTTCTTGTTCAGATTCTGCCTTGGCATTTTAGGTTCTCTAGATGGCTCAGACTGAGCTGTCAGGTATCTCCCTTGGCTTTCCAGGCAATTTGCTGCTATTCCAGAACATTCTGAAAAGCTCCATGACACCACAAGAGCACACTACTGAGCAGTTTGATAAACCCAAGATCTCAAGATGCCAAGGTCTGAGGTTACAGGCATGAAAACTGAGCCTTCAACTGACATGTTCTCCAGAAAAGTTCTGAGAGACCGGAGACTCATAAAATGGTTTGGGTTGGAAGGGACCTTAAAGACCATCTCATTCCAACCCCTGCCATGGGCAGGGACACCTTCCACTATCCCAGGGTGCTCAGAGCCCCATCCAACTTGGCCTTGGACACTTCCAGGGATGGGGCAGCCACAGCTTCTCTGGGCAACCTATAAATCCAGTCTCTAACTGTAGATCCACTGCCTTTAACCCATTCTAATTTCAGGTGGTTTCCACACAGCTTTACCAGAATTTTCCCCAAATCCATGTTGTCTAGCATGTTTCCCAAGCTGCCTACTTCTGTGTGTGCACATACATCACATGAAATTCAATGGGGCCCAGATTAGGATTTTCAGAGTACTCACAATAACAGCTTGAGCCATTTTTCCTCCCAAAAAGGAGGTGGAATTTATTGCAGCTCAAACTGTGTGCATGGACGGAGAAATTAAATGTACTGTGCAGCATGCCAAAAAATGACACCAAAAAGAAGTACTACAGTTAATTAGAATCAGAAAACATGACCTACCCAGCCAAGGCATATGTTTTTCCTTTTGCATCAGGATTCTTAATTGCATTAATAATTGCCTTTGCTACATCAACCACCTGTGAGGAACAATTCAGACAGTTACCAAGAGAAAACAGGAATACAAGCACACACCTCTTTCAGAGGTGGTTTCCAGACCAACACATCCATCCACCGAGGATTTGGGATTGGAATTTTATGGAAAACTTACATAGACGGGTTGCTTGACTGTTTTTTTGCCCAGAGCAATAAGAGGCACACCACCAAACCAGCGCATGTCTGACAGAAAAAAAGAGAAAATCTGGGAATCCTTTCAGTACCAGAATAACCAAGACATTTTGCACCACGCTGAGTGTGGATCTCTTCTGAAAATTGACTTCCCTTTAAAAAAAAAAAAAAAACAGAACTGGGAAGAATTCCCAGTCAATTGAAGCAACTTTTTCTTCAGCACACATTTAATTTCTGTATTAACAGCAATGGGAAGGTTGCATTTGCTGTTTACTTAGAGTGGCTCGGACATATCTCAACTTTGCAAGACAGAAACTGGTTTCACTCTATCCTGTGGAGCAATTTCGCTGGTGATCCATCAGACATTACTGGAGCTTCTGAGCCCAAAACAACTCAGTAGGATTTTTACACTTGACCAGCTTGACAAACTACTTTGAGGGTTAAGATGACCAGACCTCAGGTGAGAACAAGCTAAATAAATAACCCAGTAGTACACACGCCCCCTCAAAACAGAATGATTAAAAAAATAAAAACAAAGAGCAACATCTAACTAGATTGAGAAAGAATTCTGTCAAGAGGTGAGAATTATGTTTCTACATTTCCCACACATTCCTGACAAAAACACACCTGTCTGCTTTTCAGAAGCAAATCCCATTTTCTCTCTGCTCTCTACAGGCAGTTGCACAAATCATACATGGGTTTATTGTTCCAAGAGTACATACTTGCATAATGATTCAGAAATCGGTCCTCTCTCCCAAACATCTCAGAGGGCTTCAAAATTACAGCATCTGGAAATTCTTCCCTCACTGCTTCCTCTCCAACAGCCTATCAATAAAAATGAACACATTCAGCAGATCCATGCTGAACCAAGCAGAAGTGGATGCCTTTCATAACAGAATGCATCCTTGACTACAGAACTGAAAGAAATGACGCCATCAGTAGCACAAAAATTATTTATATCTAAGCCATTTGATCCTTGAGATGCTGCATTAAGATAAAGGTCTCACAGAAAGTCCACACACTTCTCAGCTGCAGAAAACAGTCTTTAGTAAACTCATACACTGATTTCCTTCAAACAGACCCAGCTGGGGGAAAACAACCACACTGAAACCAAACACAAAGTACATTCTCAGGAAATATTTTTAAGTGGATTCCAGATGTAATAGGTTGGAACGGTTTAAAGGCACAGAAAGGCAAATGATTCATTTCTGGGCGATATGGGATGCAACATCATAAAGTCACCCCAAGACACTGACTTACTTTGTTCCTGAGGTATTTGGAAGGACTCTTCATGTTAGCATTCAGGTGAGAGATATGAATGAACTTTTCCACACCGGCTTCCTTACTTATCTGTGCAATATTTTGAGGAATAGTTACAAATTCATCTTCAAATCTGAAGTTTCTAAAGCAAGGCAAAACCCAAATGTTACTTTAAGAGTGATCAACAATGGCTGCCAATCAGCCAAAAAGCAATCATTATGTATTCCTTGAATGTGTTATCAAAAACCTATACTGACACTCTTTGTTAAAAACCAAATTTCCCTTCATGTTGGACTCTTCATATAATAAAAATTAGAGACAAGTGAAATTTCAACTATAATCTTTAATTTTAGCTTCTCTCCTTTTTCACCTGGTCAGATTAAATCAGTATAAAAAATCCTCTTGCCCACTTGTCTGTGACAAATAGAAAACTCCCAGTGAAAGTGAAAACAGGTTATTTTTAAGAGAAGCACTCCTGCATCTTGAACTCTTGAGCAAGGCTGCATTTTTACAAAACCTGTTCAAAATTTTCCTTGATTTGACACACTTAATTACACTACAAAGAAGCTCAAAATTTCTGAGCAGCACAAGTCAGGGCAGATGCTTGGCACAGGGGAAGCAGACAAAAACAAACTAGAGAACACAGAGGTGCTCATGCAAATGGAAAAGCAATTTGTCAGAGCACTAAGGACCCTTTCAGAGCTGAAAGGGACTTCTAGGAGAAGCAAGAAGAAATCCTCCCCTCACTGGATGACATTCAAGGGGCTTAAATTAGGGGCTTAAATACTGTAAACCAGTTTGGTATCTGATCAAGAACAATACAGAAGCTCTGTCTCCAAGCACTACTGACATTATAGGCTGGCAACAATCCCAAAATTATTTCTAACTATCCCAAGACTGCAAGAAAGAGAACTGCCTGCTCATGTTGTTATATTGTCCCTCTAAGCACCCCTGCATCTGGAGCATTTGCTTTGGGTAACAAACGCCTTATCTAAACACCTCTCTCTGTGTCCTTATCTCCTCCCACAGCTCTTCAGATCTCACTGGAGTCCAAAGAAAGCCTTAAAAATACGAAGTTATTTTTGAGCCTTCAGTAACTAATCTGATCCTGGGAACCATCACTTCTGTTCTGCTCACCAAAACAGATTTAGAAACACACGAGAACGAACAACATCCCTCCTGTAACCATGGAGTTTCAAACAACATAGTACACACAGAGGAGCCTGGACATGAGTACAAGGCAAGCAGGAAAGTATTTAATGGCAGCCTTTGCTTTTTTTGACTGATCTCCCCATCTAACCTTACTCTTCTTCCTGCCCAAGTTTTTCGCAGGCTCTGAGATGATTACAGTGGTTACTCTGACCTCGTGTTTAACAAACCAGAGAACTTGATCCCAGCGTTTCAGCACCACCACTGGTACCCACACGCATAAAATACATGATTAAAACATTTGTGCCACCCAGTGGTTAAGTTCTGTAATGTCCAAAAATTTTAAACATGGACCAAGACTTGTTTGTTTGAATCTATTGAAACTGTCCAGAGAACAAGGTTTGGGGATTTTTACCTAGAATGAAACTTTCTGTTGCTGTCCTCACACTTTCTTTTAACAATAAAAGAAACTGTCTTTCATATAAATCATACTTTTTACACAAGTCCAGACATTTTGAACATCAAATAGCTATTCATAAAAAAAAGGCAACAAAAGTATTAGGTTTGTAAACAGAGATGAAACTGGTACCTATATTTGTTTCTGTCTACTATAAGAACAAAATTATGCACCGTATAAAGGCAAATCTCACCATTAAATTTTTTTCTGGCAGTTCTGCACAAGGCTTTAAATAAAGTGGACATAATTGCATGAACACACACAGAGAAGGAGGCTGTTTACAGGTATTTTTAACCTAAAACACATATGGGAATTTTTACATGGATTTCAAAAAGGAACTATTCTTAGGAACAATTACTAAAAAATGCTTCTGGAACTTACATTGTCTGTGCCAAAATTCTATCAAGGAATTGTATTATTAGTCATAATCTTAGGGACTCTCCATCAGCTATTCCTGTTTGATCATGGTTTATTCTAGCAGGCTACAACTCATCACTATGTCCAAGTGACAGGATGAAATCTTACTTCTGTAATAATGTAAGTATAAATATAATGTAAATATGAATTTAATATAAATAAAATGTCAATGTCAATATAAATATAAGAAATTGGTGAGGCTCTTGAGGCTCTGTCATCTATAGGAAGGCACTCAGCAGACACGAGGTGTGTGAAAGTAGCACATTTGAACTTTCTGACAGAACAAAAGCTGTACATTGGAAAATTCTGGAAAGAATGCACTTTTCCAGAGCAGATCACAACCAGGACTAGAGTTAATAATTTAAAGAAATTTTATATGCAACATTTTGGGGTTGCCTTTCTCACAGAAGCCAAGAACAATGGCAGCACCACTTCACACACATGCCGTAAAACCTGGCTACAATACCTGGTGCAAACGTATCATATGTAGGAAAAGAAAAAAAAAGGAAAATTACTTTGTTTCCCATTCCTTTCCAATAAGATTAATGACCACATTGCTGTGTTCCACGGCTCTTCGGATGGAGTCTTTGTCCCTACAGTCCCATTCCTGCAAGCAGAGCATCAAATGGGAACAAGATGAGATAATGCGTGAATAGGCATCATCAAAGCAAGCTCTTTCACAACATTCCTACTTAGAGGCTAAACAACAGCTGGAGTGGTGTCTTTGAGAAGGATTAAGAGGCTGCCTCATATAGCCAGAGGTTTGTATTTGATCTCAAGCCAGACTCACCATGAAGAGAAGCTGTCCCAGGTCACCCATGGGCCGCAAATGCATCAGGTCATACTGATCACAGCGATAAGGGATGATGACTTGAGAGCCAATGCGACCTAAAGGGCCACAAACCCCCCAAAGTTTCAAACAACTACATCACTTTAAGTAGATGAACTTCTAAATCAACAAAGCTCCACTTTTTTCCCTGGCATCAAAGCACTACAATTAGACATAGGTATCTTGAATGCACATCTGCAAAGCTAAAAGTAGAACAGAACTAAGGTTCTTCTTGACCCTACATAATTGGAATTCTTAAACAGGATTCTGTCTTTAATAATTAGGCATGTAAGACAAAATACCGAACCTTCTTACCAAATAACAACAAAAATGGTGTGTCCTGTAAACATAGCACAATACTTACAAAATGGAACACATACAAGGATATTTACATTTTTTAAGTTGCATGAAAAGAAGGAGGGGGAAAAAAGCAGCATGGGTTATTTTTTAAAAATTTAAATTCAAAAGGGCAATTTTAAAAATTCCAATCAAACTCCTGCAAACCTTTTAGTAAAATGTCCTAATAAGGCTAAAACCAGAAGAATCAAATACATGCTGTGGCTCTCCTCAGATTTGCATTCTACAGAGGAGTAGGACTTCTTTTAATGACCTTAACCTTCAAAAGCTCCAAAATCTCCTTGATTAAAATACATTTTACTCCTTGTCACATGCTGGAACTTAAGCAGATCAAACGTTCTGGAAAGCACTTTTAAGATCCAAAATGCCAGAGACTTCTACATCACCCTGCAACCTAAAGACTAATTATTTTCATTGAACATTGAAATTTTTTTTGTAGTGTTTTTAATCAGTACTGCTGGTGAGCATTACCTAAGCGGTTCACAACGTATCGTCCCAGGAAACCTGTGGCTCCAAAGACAGTGGCCACAATGCCACTGACAGAGGATCTTCCACTTCTCCCATGAGGGATCACGGCGTGATGGACCTGCCGGTGCTGCTGCAACACCGACGGTGCCGCAGTCAGGACAGAAATCCCATGGCCTGCAACACGGAACAGGAGAGAGTTCAGGATGTTAACTGGGATTCGGCACTGCTAACTTACAGCTTATGTTGGTTTTCTCATCACAGATCCTTTTCCCCTAATAACCCATGTGGAGACTCCTGACGGGCTCTTTTAGAGATATCTGGAGAGATCAGAGGGGAGCAGACCTGGGAAGATTTTGGTAAAGTCAAGGACCAAACTGAGACAGGGAAGGAGAAGGCAAAGGTTATCAACTGTTAAACAACAAGTAAAGCTTACTCTGAGTTTAAGGTGAAGCAAGTAAAGAATACTCAGTAAAAATATAAAATACAGCAGAGGAAGCAATTCTCCTGTATCATAGCTCTGGAGTAAGGAGACAGGGAGGGATAAAAAGAGCCGGATCCATGGATACTGCCTCAAAGCTGCTCCTTTCCTTGAGGAGCTTGGAAAACAGGACATCATTAGGATACTGATATACCAGAGTGTGTGGTGACAGGATAAGAGGGAATGGCCTCACACTGATCGAGAGCAGGTTAGATGGGATTTCAGGAAGAAATTCCTCCCTGTGAGGGTGCTGAGGCCCTGGCACAGGTTGGCCAGAGAAGCTGTGGCTGCCCCATCTCTGGAAGCATCCAAGGCCAGGTTGGACAGGGCTTGGTGCAATCTGGGATAGTGGAAAGTGACACCTGCACACTGAAAAAGGTTTTATCCTGACGTGGTTGGAATTACACAGGGGCACTGACATTGCAGCCACAATGTTCAGAAGACCAAAAGGATAGGGTATGTTAAGGCATAAATCTGTTACACCAGCTGGCAGAACTCAAACCAGAAAATCCAACCAGATTTCAGTGCCTGAAGGAAGTTTTTCTCTATCCAAAAGTCTGTCCACCCCTATTCTCTCCATACCCCACAAACTGGTGAAGGACATTGCATCTCCAATTTTGTCCTGAAAGGCAGTCTGACAGCCACTTAAGTAAATAAACAACACATACAGACTTGAACTTTTCAATTTTTTATACTATGCTTGGAAACCATGTTTCAGTTGGCAGAGAAACAGCACAAAGTAAGGTATTTTGTACTTTAAAGGTACGTATATGACCTCCTAAAAGGCATCTCTCCTACAAAACAGGTCCAAGCTTAAACTAGACAGGGTTTCTGTCTTCAAGGGACTTTTCCATTACTGAAACAGAGAGCTCAAGACCAACTACAAGAAAGAAGGAAAAAATACTCCAGTGTCTTCACCCATTCTTGTGCTTTCCTAATAACTAGGGGTTTGCTATTGAATTTATTTTTTAGGAAACAGAGTCACAGAAAAATGTTTGGGTTCTTTATAACCAGCAAGATTCCTTTAAGTATCCAAAAAAAAAAAAGTGGTATGCTGAAATGGTGAAGTGAAAGCTTAATGAGCCATACTCCTCAATACTTTGCTTACCTACATTTCTTTTTCTAAAGGTTTATTAAAAAAAAATAAACACACAATAGTCATATTCATAAAATTAAAACTGCCTCTGTTACTTTTAGATAGCAACACCTTTCAGTTCTTACAATATAAACCCTAAATGCAACAAAATTTCAGTCCACTGTGAGCACCCATTGGAAATATTTTATTTAACACATCAACCTATGTAACAACACCATGAAAGTTAAAAAATAAATAAAATTTTTATCTTCCAACTACTCAGTAGCTTTTTTGCTGTTATTTCTGTAAAAATTATTGGTGTCAGGCTCTTCATAATGCTATCATTGTCATACTAACAAATAATACCTAATTACCGTTTTGTATTCTCCCACCTTTGGGTATGCACCTGTTGTGCTTGCCTTACACTAGAAGGTGTTTAGTGATGAACATCTTTCCTTGTTCCATAACTATGAGATCTGGCTGCCATAAATTATCACCAGCTATGGTTATATGTCCAACCACTACTGCAAACTTGCTTCAAATTCCATTTTCCAGAGAAGCTGTGGCTGCCCCATCCCTGGCCGTGTCCAAGGCCAGGTTGGACAGGGCTCTGAGCAACCTGGGATAGTGGAAGGTGTCCCTGCCCATGGCAGGGGATTGGAACCAGATGATCCTTAAGGTGCCTTCCAACCCAATCATTCTGTCATTCCATGAATTAATGCTCAAATATCCAGAGTGAACACAAAGCACCTTTTTCTCTACTCAAAAGTTTGTCTATCCCTGCTCTTTCCAACCCCACGAACTGGAAAATGACACCACATCTCCCATTTTGTCCTGAAAGTCAGTCTGACAGCCAGCTAGGTAAATAAAGGACACGTTGCTCCCATTAAAAGGATATTCAATTCCTCCCTCCCCTTTACCAACAGAACCCGTTTGCCATCTCCCATATTACTCAAGTGAGGAATGTGGGCAGAATCAATTTAAACGGAGGCAAAACTCCAAACACACGCTTTAAATATAATATTGGTAGACGAACTTTACTACAGATCATGGCTAAAAGGTCAAAGTCACCTAAGAAACGGCAAAAGGAATCCAAACTTTCAGCTTACAGGGCAGTGACAGCCCCAGCGCGACACCCACAGCTACATCCCGAGCCCATTGTGCTCCAACCCCCAGCTCCCTAAGGAGAAGGGAGGCAGAAACACGATCATTTCCGCGCCCTCAGAAAAATTTTCGGCAGCTCCTTTCCAGCCGCTGCGGTGCGAGCTGCCTTCGCGCAGAGCCGGGAGCCGAGCCCGCTCCAGGCTGGGGCAGAGCCGCACGGCGGGGCCG
>VYXC01003309.1:21984-61651 GCA_013397175.1 Platysteira castanea
TCGCCGCCGCCGCCATCTTGTGTCTTCCGCGGGCGGGGCGGCGCATGCGCGGGGCCGCGAGCGGGCGCAGTGCGGCTGCGCAGGGCGGGGCCGCGGGGCCCCTCAGGGGCTGGCAATAAAAAATCGCGGGGTTCATTAGTGGGAGAAAGAGACCGTGGAGGTCAGCGGGGTCCATTAGTGTGGGAGGGAGAGATTATGGAGGTCAGCGGGGTCCGTCTGTGACCCCACACTGCCGTGTCAGCCTACGGCACTGAGTGGTGCCTCCGGTGTTTCCTTAAACGCCTCAGGGTAGAGCGGTAACTCCACCGCCAGCCTGGGCAGCCCATTCCAATGTCCAAGAAAGAATTCTTCTTTTAGTGAAGAAATTCTTCGCGATGTCCAACCCGAGCCTCTCCTAGCGCAGCTCGAGGCCGTTTACTCTTGTCCTGTGCCTTGTTCCCTGGGAGCAGAGCGCGACCCCCACCTGCAGCTGGAAACGCTTCGGATTAATGACGGGAGTGATGCTATACAGAGCTGAGAAGGAAAGCGCGAATCACCGGTGTGTTTGGCCTGGTTTACAGGCGGCAAGGGGAGGATGAAGGCCAGCACTGGCTTTTTGTTCTGGGACTTTTGGTTTGGGAGCAGCTGCCGGGCGTTTGGAAAGTGCTCAGGATCTGCTGGAGTGAGAGAGTAGGGTGGCACACAGAGCTTGAGGGAAAGTGTGTATTTCCAGGGAGTTTAACGCAGTTCAGTGGGTGCAAGTTACACGCTGAGCAGCTGGTCCCACACAAGAGGTTCTAAAAGAAAGAGATTGCTCTGGAATTCGGGATTTTTTTAGTGGCCTATCAACTGCACAGCCCGCAATGAGACGATTTGTCTTCCTTCTCAGCTCTGAGCAGGATCAGTCTCCAAGAGCCGGGATGCACAGCGGAGCTCTCTCACTGACTGCTCCCACACCAGTGGGGCCGGGCCAGAAGGGCGCTTGGCTTGTCCCGGGCACGGTCAGCGCCCACAGAACCAAACACACGATGGCGGTGTGGGCTTGCGCAAGAAGGAAACGCTCCTCGCCTTGCTCTCATCCACCCCAAGTGCAGAGCCAAATTGAAAACGTCCCTGCTCTCAAATCCACTGTGTCAGGACGAAAGGATTTCGCTGATCTTCCCCTTCCGAGTACAAACTCTTGTTTGCGCCACACTCAAACGGCAGCACGGACTCCTCTGTGCTAATAAATGTTTTCACTCTCACACAGTCTGGCTACAAACTTGAAACCATCCGGCAAAAACAGAGCTCACAAAAGTGCCAGCTGAGACAGTTGTTGCTGCCTACAACTTCAGTTGCACCCAAAGAGCTAGCAGTGTTCTGCTATCAGCACTTTCCTTATCAGCTATATGAACCATCATAATCCTTCAGTCTCACAGAGCCGGGATACAAATTGGACGGCAACAGTGACGCTCACACACTAAAGGTACCCGGACAGAAGGCTTCAACAGCTTGGCTTTTGCCTTCCCAGCGGAACAGTTCAACAGCTCTAACCGACAGACCTGCCTGTTAGGAGAGCCATTAAATTTCACTAAGACCACCCAATCTGCAGATCCAAAATTGGTTTCTGTGACAAAGAGAGGAACTATAAGCCCATCTCAAAATAAATGGGATCTCCTCCTCCAGAATAGACAACATTCAGGAAATGAGCCCCTACAAAGGTGGCAGAACACTGTTACTGGGCATTACTTGACTTGGGCATTCTCTCAGCTATGCACCAATCACTGCTTACCTTATCCAAAATAAGTGCACTGCCAAAGTTTCAGAAGGCCACTCTGGTGGCCACTCAGGTTTCCACTCTGAGAAGTGGAAACCACATGCCAAATTGAGGAGTGTGAGGAGCAGTTCTTTGGGTGTGGCTGAAGCTGCAGGCAGCACCAGCATTCTCAGCTGGCACTTTCGTGAACTTTGCTTTTGCCAGATGAAGTTTGTAGCTGAGCTCTGCGAGAATGAAATAATGTTTTAGCGTTAAGGAGTTCGTGTTGTCGTTTGAGTGTGGGGCAGATAAGAGTTTGTACTCGGGAGAGCAGCGAAATCTTTTTGTCCTGGCAGTTGATTTGAGCGCGGTGCTGATTTCAACCTGGGTCTGCACTTTCGGTAGTTTAGATAGGCGAGGTGCGTTTTCTTCTTTTGCAAGTCCACACCGCCATCGTGTGGTTCATTTTATGACAGTGCCCAGGAAAAAGCCAAGCGCTTTGCTGTCCCGGCACCATTCGTGTGAGAGCAGTCAGTGTAGGGGTTCCGTGTGGATGCTCTCTTCGAGACTGAAAGGATGTAACCCTGCATAGAAGGGAGGGACATGTGATTCTGCATGCAGAGGAAGACGAATCGTCTCACTGTTGGCTGTGCAGTTTATAGGCTGCAAAACGAAAGTGAATTCCAGCACTGCCTCTTTCTTCTAGAACTTCTTCTGTGGGACCAGCTGCTGGGCATTCGTAGCTTTGTAACTGGACTCTGCGAGACTGATGGTGCCTGAGGGTCCCTAGAGCTGAGTACACAGACCTGGATGTGCTACACTTTAAAAGTTGCAAGGAGAAAGTGAAGGCCAGTGCTTACTTTTTGTTCTAGGAGTTTTGGATTGGGAGCAATAGCTGGACATAGTGAGTTTTGAAGCTGGGCTCAGCAAGAGTGAAGGACTATGATGGTCCATGTGCATAAGTCCAGGGTGTGTGCTGCTTTTTACAGGATGTGAGCTAAATATAGAGACAGCTATAGCTTCCTGAGTGGGCACATTTTGTGACCAGTAGTTCTACTTGATACAGTTTAGGTTCAGGAACTCAGCACGATTCAAAGAAAGAACAGGGTAGTCCATTTAGTTTGAAAGGAATACTCCTAGCCCCTGTTCACAGGGTGTTGTTGGTAGCATTCGAAGTGAATGTGAAACCCAGGAAGTGTTTTCTCCTCTTTTGTTTCCAGATTAAAATGATCCAGCTGGGCTCAGCAAGAGAGCCAAAGTGTCAAGGTCCATGCAGCTGGAAAAAAGAAGCATAATATGAACGTGTGTTGTGCCCTTTAAAGCTGCACAGGAAAAGGGATGCCCAGCACTGTCTCTATTGTTCCAGGATCTTTTCTTTAAGGCAGCTGATAATCTGGAAGGTCTTCTGGCGAAACTGAAAGGATGGGATTCCACATGCAGCTTAGAAGAAATTTAACCGTTCCATTTGAAATCCTTAATTAGCATGGCAATCAAAGGGCACTCTGACTTCAGATGCCAGGAAAGAAACAGTTGCTAGCAAACCCCTCCTGCTCACAGCTGTTCAACTGCACACCTCGGTATCGGTCTACGCGCGTTCCGTCTCAAGTTTCTTTCACTCTTTTTGAAAGCTGTCCTGAATTCTGTATAATAGTTTTCCCCAAAACATTTGCATTTCACCTGTATTCACCTCTATTGGTGTCAAAATCCCTTGGAATCTCTCTGGAGCTTGGGGATCGTCATGACAACAGAGCTTGCAATAACTTCAGTAAATTCTCCTTTTCCTCTTTTCCTTACAATAGCCCACAACAGTACTAGAAGAGAACTAGAAGGGCAAAAAATTAACAGCATTCCTTTTGCTTTTCTTAGCCCTCCCTGCAGTGAAATACAAAGGTGTTAAGGCCATAACTCCCTTTGTTCCTGCTGTGACATAAGAAGAGAGATAATAGGGACTAACAGTTTAAAAATGGAAGATCTTAGGGGGTTTTTTTTTGGTTGTGGGAGTTGCATTGCCTTCTCATCCTTTCTGATCAGAAATCTCTTTCTAAAGTTCCTAAATACCAGCTGGTTTCTGCTCCATCTCAAATAGTGATGGTTTGTTTTATCCGGTTTCTTGTGGTGCAGAGGAACTTGCCCATTTGGCAAGGAAAAAAATTACTATCTTTATCTAGGCAGATATTTAAGTTTTCAACTCTACCTCTCTGTAATTATACAGAGAGACAGAATAAACTCAATTCCTTATGGCTTCACTAGGGTCTGGAACATAGTTTCCTACATAGTTTGTTCTTGATGGAAGACACTTTGTCCCATTTTTCAACACACTCCTATACTGCTACTGCATAGCTGATAGACTGCGCAGTATTAGATGTGCCAATAGACGTTGCCTGGATCTTAAAAGGCACTTCAATGCAATATTTACAGCAATGAAAAGAGAAGCAATAGTATAAACTTGGCCAACATGCACCCAAAACCCCTGTGAAGTGACAGTAATTTTGTCTGCCCTGTTAGAGGCAACTTCATTTCTAACTCAGCTTTTACAAAGACATTTCCAACACTGCTCTTCAGAATACAAGGAAAAATTGTTGTTAGCTTTTGAGATTGTAGTCTTGTTTGATAAAAAAGAAGAGACTTAAAATTCACCTAGATGGCAGTATCAGCAAGAGGAGGTTTTGTACAAAGTTGCATCTTTACCTTTTTATGTGTCTTTAATTATGCAAAAGGTAATTTTCTATTTTGCAAGACAAGTCAACTCAGTACACTGTGGAGGTATCTTGCCATAATGTCTGTGGTTTGCTCTGGAGGTTGTTTGGAAATTGTCAAGTCTGGAAAAGATCAGTGTAAAAACAAGTAGAATCCTGAGATGTGTGTCTTTTCCTCCAGAAATATTTCTCTCCTCAGTATCCACCTGACAGCCTTTGCTTTGAGCACTTTTGCAGGGAGAGGATCGAAGCTACACTTTTCCCCCAGAGCCTCCTGTCTCATGGCAGGCATGTCACAGTCAGAAGAATGTTCCTGCATTTCCATAAGGACAGAAATAAAGACTATAGCATTTATGGAACAGCTGCTGCCCAAGTTACTCAGTGTAAATGTTAAAGACAATCCGCTCTGTGTGCTGAAAATCAGGCCCCCTCATGAAAGTGTGTGGTGAGAAATAATTCAGAAGGAACCATGGTTGTCTCCTACACATGAGAGACTGAGCAGGCAGTCTGAAGGAAGCTGAACAAAATCAAAAGAAATATCCTATGAAGGGAGAAGATTCCTATTTCTTCAGATGTTCACTCTTCCACTCAGGCAAAGATAAGAAGGAAAACAGTATTTCCTAATATTTTTGCACATACCTTGACCATAGGTATTCTTATTGAGGAGGACAGTGTTTTCCTAGGGCCAGAAGTTGACAAATTGATCGGTGTTAAGAGTCTGAATATACAGGAAAGTATCAGAAACTGCTCTTTATGCTTTAGGTGCCCTCTTTAATTGATTCTTTCTTTGCAGGACTGCAAATATTAGCAATGAAATCCTGAGGTTGCTATCTGTTTTCTTGGACTTTAAAGAAGTGTTTACTTAAATCCAGGAAGGCTTGTTAGCCCAATGTGCAACTGCAGTGCACAATGAACACTTCTTCAGCAAGCAACTTAATTGGGTTTTTTCTCCTCTCTTCTTTCAATAAAAGATAAATACTGTGACAGGAGGTGAGTAATTAGGAAAAAAAAGGCATCCTGTTGTCCCAAACTGTCACTCACAGGCACTTTTAAAACATACTTCGGGTGAAAAGGCAGACATTTTAGCAGCTTTGTAGGGTTTCAGTGGGTTTTAGCCATTCTTTGCATGAGCACTACAGCTTTACCCATGCCTTGCAATTTAAGTGGTTGCTCCTTGCAGTTCCAAAATCTTCTATACTTTAATCTCCTCCCTCAGAGCTCCCCGCAGATGAGGTCAGGAGATAGCAGCACTGTGCCACTGAGTGCTGTCAAAAACGCTGTGGACACTCAAAACATTTATCTAAAATATTCCATCTTAAGTTATACCACTGAAGGCATGTTAAATAGCTCAGACATTCAAGCAGGAAATCAGCTCCTTTGTGTTTGATGGAACTATTTGTATGTTACTAAGATAATAGCCTTAATTGCTTTTCATCATTTGTACAGTTTTACTATTTGCACTAAATTCAGCTGTGAAAGTGAAAGGAGATTATTTAGGTTCGAGTTCTAGCTATAAAGCATTAGCAAAATGCTGAAATGTTTACATTGCAAGCAGAGCAGAGAACGTGTACACAGGGAAAATACGAGTGTAGTTTATATGACTTAGGAATAAATTCCTATTAAAAATTCCATTTTGGATCCTGAGTGGAACATAAACTTTCACCATGACAATCAACAAGATAACCCTACATACACGCTGCTTCTTTTTGGTATTTTTGGGAAAGAAGACCTGAGTAAAAGCAGAAATCTTTCCTTATCCTAAGGTTAGGAAATGTAGTTACGACCAGGTCCTTGACAATGTGCCTTTTACATGGATTTCCTAAGGAAAACCTTGCCTCGGGTGGGAACTTGGCAAATACTGTATTATCTTGTGCCAGAGGAAGATGTTTCGGGCTGAAACATCTGCAATTATTTTGTATTTCATTATTTGAAAGGAATGTTTATTTCCATATTTTTCAGTACAGGTACAAATTTTTCATGTCTACTCACACACATTCATAGCCAGACTAATTCTTCTTCTCTAAAAAGTGATACTAAAATGATTTCTTCTCATTCTAAAACACCTATAGGTTTACAAAACACATTGCCAATGAAAAAAATTCTCAAAATACAGATGAGAAGTAATTTCTGTGGTTGGTTAGTTTTGGTTGTTGGGAGTTTTTTTAATGATATGTTTATCTTTTTATTTTTTTTTTTTTTATTGCTCAGACTTATCTGTAAAATCTTGGTTACAGGAACCTTGTCTTACTCTGTTTTTGTAAAGAACCATTTCATAGTAAACACTCTTGACTTAAAAGTCAGGAATAAAAAGAGGAAAAATTTGAGTGTAGCTGTCTGCGATAGCACTGATATTGCCACACATTCAAATTAGCTTGGCAATTATTTTGAGAAGAGCTCAGCTGGGATAATCATCTGAAGGATTTTAATTGCATGCCAGTAGTTTCACTGCTTTCTGCCAGCTCTTCTCACCCTACATGAAAGTAATAAATCCTGCTTACTGGACACAGTTAAATATTGCCAGCAGCTTCAAATAGGCTGCTCCAGGCAGACAAGCAGGATTTGCCCTGGATCGTGGATAACAAAGCTGGCAAAGTGTTTTCAATTGGCACTCAATTTTCAAAGGTGAAAGATCACCCTCCCTACCTTCCCTGTGTCCAGGATTGACATGGAAACCCTTTGTGTTGGTGTGATTCACCAAAAGATGTATGAACAGGCTTCTGTCCCTTCCAGGTGCGGAGCTATTGCTGCACAAGGAGTTCAGGAATTTCCTTTGGTGTTTATATGGAACCTAAACGCTGTGCCCATCAGCTAAGGGGATGCCCAGGGATATTTGCAGCTCGTATAACAAACACACACAGCAGAGGGAAAACCTTGACTTCCAAGTTTGCCCCAGATGCTAACAAGATGTGCCTGCTACCTGGGAACTGAGGACAAAGGGATGCATGAAAATTCATTGGCTGCAAAATAATTCCACAAGAGCACAAGGACCGTGTCAGTAATTGCAGCCATCGGCATTCCAAAGTCCTGTCCTGGATACGTGCGCTGAAAGGTCTGTCCCTTGCCTCACAGAGGCTGATTTGAAGGCGATGTTCTGGAATCACAGCACGTTATTCCATCAGCCAGCTTGTCAGCTTGGGGACGAGAAAGCTGTAATGCCATTGCCCCTTAACTGGGTGCATTTTCAGCACATTGATTCCACTGCAGCCTCATCACCCACCCAGACCTCCTCTAATGACCCCACCACGGAGGAGAGGAGGGGCAGAGAGCAGAGAGCACGCTCCTAGCAGTGCTGCTGAGGTGCTCCTGAAAGCAGAAACTGATCTTACTGCAAACAATAACAGCATTTTCCTCCAGCCTGGTTTGTGATAGGAAGCAATTGTGTGAAATAGGTTCCAAAGAAACAAAGGGAACACTGTTAAAATGAAGAATGCTTAAAATGGAGACACTTAAGAGGAGAAGCCATGAAACTTTTTTATTAGTTATGCTGTTTGTAGAAGTCAAATACCAGTTATTCTTCTTGTTTCAATAATCCAGGTATGGATAACATAATTTCATATTTCTCACCTAATAATAACTTTTGGCTTATGCTACTTTAAAAACAATGTCCTTAAATTAAAGAATAGCCAAATCATTCTTTTAGGCCAAAAAGGAATTTGCCCTAATTTTTTCACAATTTTAACTTATGAAAATTATCAGTTAAATATGAACTAAATATTGATGGTGCTTTTTGTTCCTAGGCACAAGTAAAAGCTTCCAAAATATGAAAAGAATGTTTATGAAATGAATGAGATATGGACATTTTCAAATTCCCCACACTGCAAGCAGCAGTTGTGAAAATCAATCCAGGGGACGAGACGCTGCATTCTGGCACAGATCTCATAATAAAAGGACATTAGCATCTCTGTGTGGGTGGTTGTCTTTGGTTCCACAAACTTCCCAATACTCTTCTGTCTTGGCTGGAAAGACAGGCTTTTGCCAAGGCAGGCAGGAGCCTCCCTCAGAATGGAAAGTGTAAGCCCCTTCCCTCCAAATTATTATAATTTTGAAATGAAGGGGCTTTCAGACAAAGAGATGGGAAATAGGAATAACAGTTCTTTACTGGTATATATGACNAACCTAGGACATCTTCCCATTCTGTTTTAATACTTCTGTACTGTATGTTTCCTAGGAAATCTGATTGATGCAATGGGAGCAGGGTTGCATGGCAGAAAATATCAGTACACTCAGTATATAGACCACGTCTGACGCTCCACTTGGCCTGAGTTAAGATTTCCTTAGAATCTAACAAAATATAGCTTTTTAAAAGCAAACAAACAAAGAAAAACCCAAAAAACTTTAAAAAAAACCAAAACAAACAAACAAAAAGAAAGGAAGGGAAAGGAAAAAAGAACAGAACAGCAAGCATTTGCTATTTCACTGTTCTCCTGAGGACACACTTTTAAAAGGTTTCTCCTTATTCACAGGTCATGTTTTCCAGTGAAGTACAGTCTGAGTTACTCAAAAATTTGAAGGCCTTTGCCTTTGACGCTTTAGCACTGGTTTTATTTGGTGACTTTTCACAACTTTATGGCTCTCTTATTTACTCTTTTTAAGACAGGCTTTGTGCTGCTTCCCCTCAGAGATGCAGCACAAAGGGAGACAGAACAGAGGTGTCTTTTAAATGACCCTAGAATTGACGAAGGCCAAAATAAAAAGTAATTTTCCATATTCCTCACACAGGTGTTAGAAAATCAACTGCCTTTAAATAATGGCATTAATAATAATATTTTATTACTATTTGACAGTATATTTATACACAATTACACCGTAAGATTTTGTAAAACAATTGCTTTTTTAAACACTAATTTAATTTCTATTTTTAAATTTAATTTTCTAATAGGTACAGCTTCAAGACCTTTATAAATATTGGGAAAAGATTTGTAATATCATCTAGAATTCTTACTTTATACAGCTATGGTACAAACCTGTAGGCTTCATACAAAAGAAAGGATTTAACACTACAGTTAGAACAAAGATAACTGGCACAACAACAAAACTGGAAACCCAGAATAACTGGAGTTATGCCATTTCTAAATCCCTGCCATATACTGAAGAATATTTATGTGAAATTGCTGAATTTTAGGAGCATATCATATGGCACTCACTGTATCTTTCTGGCTCTTATAGTTGTAACAAAAAATCAAAAGCTCTGAGTTTGTAGAATTATTTTTGAGGTTTTGTTCCTTCGTTTGGGTTATTTTGAAATTTTATCTTCTCTTAGTGTTAAGTGGGGGAAAGGAAGATGCTGAGTGATTGACTCATTTTTGGATTTGGGTTTTGTTTAAGGCTTCACAAGTCAGCGTAGCTAGATTAATTTCTAGAATTTAACAATATGGATTTTTATCTCAAGATACATATTTTTGTAGTAGAAAGATTCTTAAGATTTCAAATATGAGAAACTTAAAATATGTGTAAAAAATGCAGGAACCTAAAAATCTAAGCTTTTTCTAAGGAAAAAAGTGGCAGCAAAATGTTACAGGCCACGCTAATGTGCAACGTGACTCCTCAAAAATAATTGCAAGAAATGTCTAAGCACTCCCTGTGCTTTTATTTCTAGTTCTGTTTCTCTTATACTGAGCAGCATGTCACATTTCCTGTAATGTGTTTTCCAAAAGCTGAAAGCTTGAAAGTTTGCTTTACTCTATTAAATCTACTCATTAAGATATAGAGACTTTGCACTCCGCAGAGACCTCTGTTCAGTTATTGAGTGAATTATTTATAACCCACTTAAAGGCAGTATTGCTGTAAAATATTTAAATGTAGTTTAGCCTCTGAATCAAAGTCAATATAAACCAGACTGTTTTTGCCAAAGGGAATTCCATATTACAGAGATTCCCTTTCTATTCTAAAGTTTTTCTGTTAGGATAATTTTTTAGCAGGACAATGTCTATCTCTGAGGAGTATTAAATGCATGTGTATTTTATTTGAAAAAACACCTCACAGCTGTGTTAATAAAAATGCAAACACAAATCCCAACAAAGCCTGTTTACACCCACACAGCCTTTCACTGTTTCAAAAACAAGTTCCAAAAAGGGTTTTAATTTTTGTAGATTTATTTAAAATGGCCTATCTTCCAGCAATTATGTTTCATATTTGAGGCTTACTTGGGATAATGATTATAAACCTTATAATTGTACTTATGAAAGAAAAAAATGTCCTGAATCATAAAAACCCAAAATGTTTCATGGAAAATGTGTGTTTCCATGCTCACCACTTTAATCACTTAGGGTACCAAATTACTTATGCAAATAGTGACAACAAATTAATAGCAAAAGCAGTTTCTGGACATGTTCACTCCCCTGAAGGCAGCTAAGAAGACCTAAAGGTTGACACCCAAGGCCTGAGTAATTGAGGGGGGCAGCAAAATGATATTTAACCTATTTCATACATTTGAAAAGTTTAGTGTTCCTTTTCTTTAAGAATTTAAAATCCCCAATTAGAAAGTAAAATTCTACATTTATTTTGCTTGCAGGTGATTTTTCTAAACTGAAACCCACGCGTACACACAAACACCAAAACGCAGATCACCGGGTCCACCCAGAGACTGAGCAATCCCCACCTTGTCACCCAGCCCAGAGCACTGAGTGCCACGTCCAGTCCTGCCTTGGACACCTCCAGGGATGGGGACTCCACCGCCTTTCTGAGCAGCCCCTTCCAGTGCCTGACCACCTTTTCCAGGAAGAAATTCCTCCTGATGTCCAACCTGAGCCTCCCCTAGCACAGCTTGAGGCCGTTTCCTCCTGTCCTGTCCCTGTTCCCTGGGAGCAGAGCCCGGCTGCCCCCTCCTGTCAGGGAGTTGTGCAGAGCCAGAAGGTCCCCCCTGAGCCTCCTTTTCTCCAGGCTGAGCCCCTTTCCCAGCTTCCTCAGCCCCTCCTGGTGCTCCAGACCCTTCCCCAACTCCGTTCCCTTCTCTGGACACGCTCCAGCCCCTCAATGTCCGTCTTGTCCTGAGGTTCCCAGAAGTGCCCCCAGGATCTGAGGTGTGGCCCCAGCAGTGCCCAGCACAGGGGACAGTCACTGCCCTGGCCCTGCTGCCACACCATGGCTGGCACAGCCCAGCTGCCCTTGGCCTCTTGCCCCCCTGGGCACACCTGGGCTCATGTCCAGCCGCTGTCCCCAGCACCCCCAGGGCCTTTCCCAGCTTCCCAGCCCCTCTGCCCCAGCCTGGAGCTGCAGGGGGTTGGTGTGACCCAAGGCAGGACTGGGCCCTTGGCCCTGTTGAACCTCAGACCAAATATGTGACTTTGCATAAGCATGCCTGGCTTAAAGGCAAAAGGGAGCAGAACTGGATGGTAGCAATGACCACATCCTCCGATCACCCCTTCTCTTGTCCACCACTGCACACACTTCTGTGTTTCTGCTGTGCTTACCACAGAGCCAAGTGAGATATCCTTTCCTTAGGGGAAAGGCAATTTTTTTCCTGATTTCAAAGTGAGAACTTGGGAAAGGTCCCGGTGAGTGGACAGCAATGGGTACTTGGCCCCTCACTCAGAAGCCTTTCCCCAGTGCTCAGTATGCCCATATTGAGCTAAATTGTACAGTTGTATGCAAATGATGAGCAAATGTAAAAGATGGACTTGCTGATAATATGCATAAACTCCCACCCAGAGGTGCACAAGGTTTGGCAGCAATGTCACTGCTGATAAAAATGTAAGGAAGAGAGGAGGCAAGTGAAACCTTGCCAAGTGAAAAGTGAATGGCACATCATTTTAGCATGACTTGAGGGGCTTTGGATGCAGGGAATGGAGCTTGAGCAGGCATCACCAACTTCTCTTTGCCAGGCTCAAACTGAATAGGAAGTGAGAGCTGAGCACAAAAGAGCTGCTGAGCTGATTTATATTTAATAGTTTTAATTATACCTGGAGCTAATCATTGTGTGAACAAATGCAGTTTTAGCACATAACACACCGTCCCTCCTTCCCATTTTCCCTCTGTCAGCATACCTGACACCTCTCTGAGGTTTACCAGCATTTATCACAGCTAAATCCTCTGCACTGGGAGAAACAGTGAGAAACTGCCAGAAGCTCTTAACCCTGCAGATGAACTTCAGACTTGCATCATTTGTAGTGATAATGCCCTGGGAATGTGTGTGACAGGCCATGAGGCGAGGAGTTACTGTTGAGAATAGATTTGCTTCAAGAATGTTCATCCCAGCATACTCCATTTGTTCAACATATTTACACTATTAAGACACACTGTGTGTTTGCTTTTTTTGGGTAGCTTACAGTCTTACATGAAAACAGCATGCTGATTTAAATTCAAAGGGAGAGAGGTGTGCAGGAAATGGATGGAGATACCAGGATTTGTAACTGTGGGAGAAAGAAAGGGATCTCTATCGTGCCCAGTCCCAATTCTTCCAGCTGCAAAAGATAAGCTATTGATTTTATAGAAAACCTACATTTCCTCATTTGCAGAGAAAATAGTTTGAGAAGTTGACATCAATTTAAATATCACACAAAGAGACAACATACTTACATGGTACCTTTTTGCCATAAAATATCTAATAAATATGCCTACAGTCAACCTCAACAGCTAGAATAGACAATTCTATTGCTTGCCAGCATTATTTTAGTGATGCAAAATACACTAAACATTTTCTATATGGTGAGATTAAACCAAGCCCAGAAATCTTGTGAAATTGTATATGAATATTAACTTAGCAAACTGCAACATCCATAGAAATGGCCAGAGCCAACTGCTTAGGGCTGCATTAGGTAAAATTCATAACACATAAGACTTGTGTAGTAGAAAACAGTCCTGGTACTGGATACTCAAAAAAACTAAGTATAAGAGTTAAAAATATGTTCACATTACACAGAATTACTCATTTATACTTCAGAAAGTAGCAAGATGCATTCCTGAACAGGATGAAGTCCATTTAAAGCAGAGTAATTAGGGCTAAACAGCTACTTATGATGGAGTGGAATCTCTTCAAGAGGAAAAACTGTACAATTTGAGAGGCTGGTTGGCTGCCAGAAACACAATTGTCACCAGTTGCCATTTTAGTTTGTAGGCAATGCTGCAAGAAAAATGAGTGAAATTTAGAAGCAGAATAAAGATTGGTTCTACAGCCCTGGAGAGAGCAGGGTGAAAGCCACAGATGTGGAGGTGAACAGCCTGGATACAGAGCTCACCTTGTTTATCCACACAGCCTCCATATTCCAGTCTGGGTGAGTCAGAAATATGTCAAAGGTTTTAGTAACAAAAACAACAGCTCAAAATGCTTAAATGTTTAAGATACCCAGAGGAATAAAATTGAATTCTTACAGGATGCTGCTTGTTATAATCCAAATCTAGGCTTTGCAATAGGAAAAGCCCTGGAAGACAATACCTTCTGAAGACAAAGGAGCTGCTTCTGGAAGAAGAAAGCAGACTTTGCTTTTGGGAAAGAAAAACAGAAATTCAAGAAAGGACTGAAAGCCTTGATCTATTGACTGATGTGATTTGCTTTCATCTCTTCAAAAATTTACCAGTGAGATCTGGTTATTTATACTCCTAAACAAGGTGGGGGTTAGGTGGAGCATAGGACATTTAAACGAAATGAAGGGATATTTAAACTGGCTCACATAAAAGAAGTACAAACCAAATACACCATCTAACCCCCAAGGCGGGTGCTGGATTGACCATCCAGATGCTGGTAACTCATCCTGCTCAAATTCCTCTCCTGCATTTCACACAGCTGGAAGAAAGAAGAGAATAGGGACTGACTTCTGTACTGGTGCACAGCAAGATACACAAGATAAACTTCTTTTCCAAGCGTAGGTCTGCTGTGGTCATACATTGGAAATATTCTTTGTTTCCTTCACAAAGAATAATAAATGCTTCTAAACAGACGAGTCCCTGCATCTGGAAGGTGAGGAGTTACTGTGCTCAGTGCCAGTGCTTCAGACCTTGCCTACAGTATCTTTACTTACTCAAACATTTTAAAGACAGATTTAGCAGAAACATTCAGCCTTCTATTGCTGGCCAGCCTTCATGACTTCTGAAACAAGAGAATGCACAGGATCAAATAATATATTAGAATGAGATGATTCCAGCTCCCTCAGAAGGAACTAGATTTTCATGGAAACACAGCTTGTCCTCTGCTTCTTCGCTGGGTGAGTTCACACACGTTCAGCTGGTTGTCTCATTTCCACACACGAGGGGATGGTGCTGTTACTGAAGATATTTACCTGCCCATTGGGGAATACAGAATACAGGAATGTGCATGAAAACAGCTGCTGCCTAGAAAAAACAAATTCTCCAGAGTGCTCGGAGAAGCCAAAGGGTTACAAATGCACACAGTTGTTTCCAGTAAAGCTGGTGTCAGGAGAATTAATCCACAAACACCAGAGGTTTATGTCCAAAAAGGAGACAGAGGAGTCCTGTTACTTTATTTGAATAGAGGGAGAGGCCATGGGCATTTCCCTGGGGTCTCTCAAATTGTTGGAGGATGCAACCTCCTTTTTATCCTGATTTCTTGGCCATATTTCCCTCTCTCTTTCCCCATTGGCTGAGGTACTTGAGAGGTACAGGCTTCCCAAATCACCTAACACAGATCCCCTTCTAATGTGTACCCTCTGCCTTTTTTTTCCCCCTTGTATCAATCAGTGGAATTCCTATGGAATTTATGGTTCCTCCCATTGTTTCTTTCATCTCTCAGTATCTAGCTTTTACTTATCAGCAGACCCACAGTTTGTTTGTAAAGACAAATCTATCTCATTCCTTTCACTGGTAAGGACCAGGCCTCCTTGATGGTGCTGGACCTGGGGTATCCCAGAGATAGGATCCAAATCCCGGTTTGGGAAGTACTAGGAAGATTCATAAAACTGGAGCTCTGGGGAGGTCACAGGGCAAGCATTTTTCTCTGAATACATAGTTATGAATTATGTTTCAGAGCAGCACTTCCAATTCTCTGCAAAATTGCCTACAGAGCCCCACAGATCATATAATTACATTCTTAGCAATTTCAGCATGCATTCTGGAGACAAGCTAAAGCTACATTTCAAAGCTAATGTAATTATTACATTTATGGAGATGTGCTGCCTTGTCCTGTGTGATGTATATGAAGTCTGAGAAAAATACTAAACACAGAGAAATGAGCTGAATCCTGAACTCCTATGGATGTCCTTGGTATTTTGCATAAATGAGAAAAGCATCCATCTTAATGTCCTCTCCATCAGCAATGCAAGCACGGGTTCAACACTGGGAATGAAAAGTCAAAGTGTCTCCTGAGGTCACATCCTGGACAATTGTGGTGATTTGATGGGTGATTTCTATCTTGTTCAAGTCCCATATAGGTTTAGCTTTCATGTGGGACAAACTGTACTAATATTTAAGAGTCGTTTAAATTGGTTGTGGAGTTATGTGGGAGTTTTTAAGTTCAGCATCCTCTGAGGAAGGAGCCACTGATGTTTATAAGAATTATTGTGCCTGAATAATTTTATAAATGGCATTGGTGCAGGCTGATTTCCTTTCCATATAAAAGCTCACTAGAAACCTCGGTGATTTGTGGTTTATATTCTTGGAGTGCCATTTAACTTACATAAAGTGCTTACAGTTTTCTGATCTCTTAATAAAACCTTTTGGCACAGTACGGGTAATTTATTTCATTACAAGAAACACTTTATAAATGCTAAACACAGGCACAATGAGGAGAACAGAAAATGCCAAACAAAACTTTGCTAAAGACACAATTGTGTTTAGGGAATAAAAATGTGTGTGTAGTGAGCTGAGCAGGCTGCTTATCCTTATTTAACAGCCAGACTTGTGCAGTGTCACATAAAGTGTAATAAATAAAATTAAAATGCAAATTACAGTCAATCAAAGAATTCCCAAGGTCTGCATGCAATTTCAAAGTACTTAATACAGGATCTCTGCCCCTTCTGGCTTCCTTTGGGGAGCCTTTTTCCTCTTCTGGTGGCCCAGGTGTGCTTGAGGCCCAAGTTGAAATATCCCACCTTCCAGATCCCTGCACAGACATCCTGCTCATTATCTTTCTTCCTTGAAGGAGGGAAAAATGATTTATTTCCTCCTGCCTAATTTCTACATTGCAAGGCCACACCTGGCACGTTGTCCTTGTGAACTACCTGGTCCTGGAATGGCAGATGCCAGCCCATGAGCAAACAAGGGAACATTTGTGAGTAAGATCACCACTGAAAGCTTCATTTTATTTGAACTCATGTGAAAGGCTAAGATAAACATGACATTTCTTCTCCCTGGAAAAGTGGTGGCAGAGTAAGATTCCTAAACATTGCTGACCTCAGTTCTGTGATCTGCTTTGGTGTGAGCAACCTGTGAAGGACACCACGGAGGAAACGAAAGGAGAAAGGCACAAACCAACCAGGAGCTCTGGAGGGAAGATGGAAGGAAGAAAGGAAATGCTGCATAAATCCTTTAGCAGCCTGGCACAGCTCAGAGAATTTTGGAATACCCGTGGTATCCACTGTCCCCCTTGCCTTTGGCCACAGATGTTGAAACAATAACCAGTAAGGTGCGGGTGATGTGTTGGAATTCCCACTCCTGCATTCCCACCTCTTGGGTGTCTGAGGATCCAACCAGCCACACCCTTGTCCCAGCACACACAAGGGCTCACAGCCTGTTAACACGGGCTATCCGAGGGGAAAATGTGCAACCCAACACCAAGGAAGGTAATAGAAGGCACCATCCATCTCCTGTGGAGCAGAGGGCAGAAGAGTGGTTTGCAGAACAAGACAGAATGCCAGCAAAGGGGCAGTTAAAAGAATATCTACAAAGAAATCCTTGTTTTCATGCCCATTTGTCTGCATGCTTGAAATCTGAACAGCATTTGCAAGCTCTGACTGTATCTAGCCAGGAAAGCAGGATCAGGATTTTCAGTGTAGATGACAAGAGTGGTGTAATCAACCACATAAACTCCATCAATGCATACAGGATCCGAGTTCAGCTCCTGACTGAAAACTGGTTTTATCCTGGCATTTATAAATATAAACCATCCCCTCCGTGTTTTATATCTCGCATGGGGTAATACAATCTTCTGATGTAATTACACAAAGTGCTTAGAAATACTTACCTAATGTAAGTTATATATGATGTGATATGTTGGACAATCAGGGGCATTAATGGTTTCATGTACAAGGTTTAAATCAAGAAGAAATTACCATCTGATATTAATAACTTCTGTGATAGTCTCAGACTGTCCCAAACTGTTCATGTTTTTATCCACATGGAACCATTCTTTAGGTCACATGGGTAAAACCACATAGTGTCTGTTACTCTTACTCAAGCTTTGAGGTTGTAATCATGGGATAAACATAAAGGAAGGGCAATACCAGGCACTGGTTAGAGTGTTTTGCCTTACTTAAAACAATTTTATGCCTTTTCAGTTCCTAAATACCTTAAAAAAGCACCCTATGCCAAGTCATTTTCAGGGCAGTCCTGTACGAGGTTCTGCTGTTGAAGGCAGCAAGAAAAATTCCTGTTGAATCCTGTGGATAGCCCTGATCATCTGGGCTGAGGGAAGATTAATTCCAACTGGACAAGGCACAAATACTCTTAAGGTGCTCAGGGGCTGGGCAATGCCCACGGCAGGGCACATTGTTTAACAGTGCAGACAGAGAAGCCAAGGACAGGAATATTCCCTCCTGCCCTCAGTCCATTACCCACAGCCCTCGTATGAGTGCTGTGCAAGGAGAAAATTATTTATGGTACTGGATAATGTTGGCACAGAGTGAAAATAAAAATAAATATAGTTAAGAAAAGAGAAGAGAGATCTATAACAGAAGAAAAGTATTCCTCTGAAACACTGTCCTGATAGACGCAGAGAAAAACTGTCCTGGACTGAAGATCTAAGGTGTATTTTTGTAGCAGATAATGTGTCTTGCCTGTCACAACGAGTAAACTGGACTCAATACACCAGAAGGTCCATCCAGCAGTAAATTCCCCCAAACAATTGGACAATATATAGGTGCTTCCAGTCCTTTCCTGTATTTATTTGGAAAGGTTAAGTCAGCTGTGTCTAATAGGGCACAATGAGGCTCTCACCATGACACTACTGAAAAACAACCAAAACAAGAATACCGCTGCTAGGATTTTTAGTAGTTTTTCTGCTAAAAATTTCTTGCCAGTTATTCCAAGTTTTTTCTCACCTTATGTTTGCAAAATAGAAGAGAGATTGTTCTGTTTCAGTGAGTTACTTCAAAAGGCTTTTAGGTTGGGAATGAGGCCCACTGGAAAGCCTGAGAGGGGAGTAGAGCTACTTCAGACATATTTTTCTCCCTTTTCTCCAAGCAGCTGCATCAAAATATTATGGGAGATTATACAGGAAATGACTTTGGGTGGTGTGACAGAGCCTGTCCTTTGAAACTACTCCTGAGCAGGTCTCTCTTCACAACTGGGACATCTCTGGGTTAGCAAGTGAAAATGGAATTGCAGAGTTGGAAGAGCAGTGGTGTAAACATGAACACTCCATTTCCTGGCATCCAGAGGCCTAGAGAGTGCCCCATGCATGTTAAAAGGAGTTTTCCTTGCATCCAGCTCCATGTGATAGTACTGGAATCAATTAAGTTCCACGACTGAGTTTCAGGAGGGAAATAAAAAATAACGCAAGCTTCTGCAGCTGAAGGACTAGCATGGAGTGATAGGCAAGTTTGAGAAACGTTTACAGCTTGACAGTGTTTCTAGTGATTGTCCCTTTCATCTGCTCCATCCAAAGAAAATCAGTCTGCAAATGTGGGCTGTGTACTTCATGAGGAGATTTATTTCCATGGAGAACCAGGATAGGAGTCTACAGTGAGTTGTTTGTAAACAGTTTAAGCCCTTATCCATTTGCCAGGAACATAACACCTTCGTATTTATTTACTAGCCAGCACCATTCATTTTATAGCTATTTATCTATGGAGATTGTTCTCAAGTGAGTTCATTACATGTGCCTGGTATTTCAAGTGCCAGGTTTACTGGATGTTGTCACTGGATACTAATTCCCTTAGCAATGCTTCTGGCTTGAATAAATACTACTACCCTTAAAAATCTGGTTTATAGGAGGAATATTTTCATACATTATGCTCCAGTCTTGCTTCTGGGAATATCCTTTTCTCAACTTAGAGTCTGGCATTGAACAAGCAGCTCACTGCGGGGAACATTTAGATGAAAGAAGATGGGTCCAAAAACTGCCCCAAAAGACCATCTTTCCCCTCTCTCCTGATCAAAGAAGATTAAAAATAGTTGCAGTCTTTCTGACCAAGCAACTCTTCTGAGGCTTTTGAACATACTGATATCTTTGATCCTAGCTAGAAAACACAGGTGTCCCTGTTGGATTTTTTTCCAAAAGCAGAGGTCTCCCTGTTAGGTTTTTCAGTCTTAGCTACAGTCTAGAAGTGAAAAACCAGCTAATTCAGAAATCCAAAGTTCAGACTTTGTCCCTTAACTTCCTCTTTGCCCCTTAGACAGAGTCTTCTCAGAGCCCCAAGGGGCTTCTCTTTTCCTTTTGGAGGCCGAAGACAGCCCAAAAGGCTCAAAAAAGCAAAGGTGAGAAGCATTTCGGTTCCACTAAAATGGAGCTTAGGAACATGTGAAACTAATTAAGTTACTCTATTCCTTATCTTAACCAACAGCCTAATACTTTTTTATGAACAGGAAGTCATTGGATTCAAGTTTTATTTTACAGAATACAAATCTGGGGGAAGAAAAATCATCACCTTGGCATCTGTGAAGTTATAACTCATGTGCCCATAAAGTCATTAAGCCACACTAACGTTATGCAGAGCCTGGAGAAGCTTTTGTTAACAATCTCTCCTGAGGGACCAATGGTCACACAAATGCCTGGCACCTGCTGCTGTGGGAATAGACTGGGAAGCAAACAATACGCACACAAATATCAGTTTCTCTGTGTTTCTCTCCTATTTTTCGGGCTTTCTCGTTCCTCCCAGTGACAAGCTGGGCTTTCAAACACGAGGCTGTAAGGAAACTTGACAGCCTTTGAAATCAAGGCCTTTAAGGCACAGGCACACAACACGGAGGAAGGACTGATGCAAAAGTGACACTACACTGGCAAAGGAGAGCAGGCAGAAATGGCTGGAAGAAAAGAGCATTGATTCCTTGGATTTCCACTCCATGTACACTGGAAGACTGTTTGGAAAACCACCAGACAGCTGGGAAGTGTTTTTACTTTCTGGTTACCCAGCTAATTTGTACATGAAAGGCTAAAGAACACAGCTCACCAGGAAGAGAGTGAAACATTGGAATTGTCTACCAGCCAGCTTATTTTCTCCTGTGACCAAAATCAAAGCTCTCTTGTCCCCTGTTCAGATACTCCGCTATCAAATCCTCCACTAGAATCATTAGATAACTACCACAGGTTATAAGAATAATATTTTCAGGGACACATGCGCTTTTCTGTATCCACCTTCATACAGCAGGTGATTAAGGAATCACATTAGATTAAACTAATTGTACAGTGAGACCACAGCTCATTGAAAACCGGCTAGAACTCATCTTACAGAAGGAAACGGAGGACAGCAGTTAATTCTAAAGTATCGCTTGAACCAAATTTTTGTTTGAGATAAGATGTAAAGTGTCAATGAGTAAGGGTATGATTCTTGATCACTGCTAATACTGTTATTTATCTACTCTTAATTAAGTCTTCTTTTCCTTGAAGCAGGGAAACTTTATAGATTTTTCTCATAAAACCCATATATGCTACCTTATTGCAAGTGTTATCAGGAATGTTAGAGCCACATCCTAAATTTTAGCTTGCTGGTAATTCAGACTGATACCACTCTGACTTCCACAGCAGGCAAGGTTTTTTAGGCAAGTGCTGACAGATGTTGTGTATCTGATGCAGGAAAACAGTCTTTAGTATTTAATGTGGTGATGAGAAATTATGTTGCCTGAGGCATGAAATATAATTGTTCATTTACACTGAAAACCCATTGATGCAAAACCAACCATTACAGTCATGGATGAGAAAAGCAGTAAAATAATAGATCCAAATCTTCTTCGAACCAGTGTTGAAACGTCAATATTTTCTCTAACTAGTCTCTGGGGAAAATGCTTGCTTCAGTGATAACACTGGTACAGGTCTCTCGGTGCTAGAAATGGTAGAAAACCTGGTATGTCCACACAGTTGTTCCTCAATGAGTCTTTCTCAGACTGAGTGAGACAATTCCCTGATAGTTTCCCCCATCGCAAGCAAATAAATTTAAAAAAAAAAAAAAATACATGCACCTCATATTAGAAATTTGGTGTGACATAAGGCTGCAGTCTCAAAGCAATCCCAGAAATTATGTTCTCATTATAAATATTCAGAGTTCATGAAGCATCATGATCCAATATATTACGAGATTTTTTCCACATCATTTTTTCTTCTTGCAATTTGTGCAGCAAAGGTCACAAAGAAAGAACTGGTAGAGTTTGAGGAGTTTAATTGCTTTCAGGTTTGATATATTAAGCAGGGTTTATCTGCAATTATTTGACTTGGAGCTGAAGCTATTCATTAGATGCAAAGGAAGTTATTTGTTCGACTGTGGAGTAATAAAGCTTCCACTTCCATACCAGGGAGTCAACAGCATTATCATTTGTCACTATAATTTTCTTCCTTTCCATAGCAGGCAACAACAGATCTTGTTTGCAAAATGATGGGGAAATCTTCACCCCCCAGTGCACAACTGGCAGGGGGCTCAGGGGGGTGGGCTATAAATGCTGCCTACTCCCCCCTCCATTTCTGGATGCCTCCCATAAATAATGGAATCCTGTTTCCTCTCGGATCCTGGTTGGCACAGTAGACAAGGAGATGCCCCTGCCACCACACCTCCCTGGCAGCACATCAGCGTGGCTGAGGAGGCAGAGAGAACACCCTAAGGCTTGAAATAACGAGCTGTCACTCTCTAGGCTGGCAACTGCAAACGAGCCCCTTGTCAGCAAAAATAAAGGGTATTTAGAAATGTATAGGTGAGTTTAGATTAGTTTATTCCTTCCCCAATCTCACACCGCTCAGAGAAATCATCTTTCAAAAGCCCCTCTCCATGTATTTTTTCTCATTGTTTCTTTTCTTGTTGGACAAAAATCATCAAAAGCCTGACTTTAATGAAAAGAGATTTTGTGTGCTTATTTCAGTCTGCTTTGTTCACTTTTCTTTGTCCCCTCCTTCTTTTCCACACCATAATTTAAGGAAAAGGAAGTAAAGCATGAAAAGGGCTCAAGCTGAAGAAAATAATTCCCAGAAGCTGTCAAAAGCCAGCAGATGCTTTGAATATTCATTTTGTGAGACATTCATTTTACAAGAAATGCTGCAGCTGAAATGTGGTTGCTAGATGTAAAAAGGGACAACGTTTTGGTGGGGAATATATTGATTAGACAATGCAGGGTTGGTGTCACGAGGTGGTGACAGTGAGCCACCACATTCTCATGTCTGAGGATTCTGAGAAACCCAAAAAGTGTTATCTGTGAGGATAGAAAATGACTACTTTGTGTGACACAGAGAGACAATGACAAGAGCAACCTGACAATTTTTTCTAGGTTTTTGAGGAAGGAAAGTTTAATAGCACTGTAATAAAAGAATGGGAGAGAGGGAGAACAGACAGAAGAGAGATGATGAATGGGAAATACTGAGTAATGGGGAAAGAAATAAAAGGAGAAAATACTGTAAAAAAAAAATCAGCTCATGCCAAATAAATGGGTCAAAAAACATTCTTCCTTCTCTCCTGAAATCCTCTTTCAGTTTAACTGAAACACTTTGAGTAGAACATTGAAAATAAGAAGTATTGTTTAAATTAACCCAGAAATAAATGTTTTGCTCTGTAAAAAGAAATAAAAAATGTCCAAATCTGATACAAATACTGAGTTAAACTGAGAAGGTAAAACTGGAAGTAGAAGTCAATGCCTTCTTAATTTTTCTGCCAAGAAGAAATGGTTATATAAAATAAGAGTTATATAGAAGCCAATCAATTTTCACAATTGGCATAAGCTATCACGTTCAACTTTTTTTATAATTCTATCTTTGTTTTAGTCTCTTCTTTTCTAGGAACATTTGAGGTGTTAGTGACTCTGTAGCAGTTGTTATTCTCTGCAGTTACATCTAGAGAAGAAGCATCCTTCTTCTGCTACATCACAGCACCTCTCAAATAAAGAGCCCCAAACAATAAACTCATCTTGGCCTGCAATGGCTTTGCTATGTAACCCCTCTATCTTTGCAGTAGAAGGACAGGACAGGACTGCCAAGTGAAAATATCAAAGTTTTAGTTGACAATATTTGATTTTTAAGATATAAGAATTGTTATTTGTGATATCTTTGCTTGGTAAGGTGAACTACTGGGCTATGACTTGACTTCAACAGAGAAACATTCCCTCTAGAGCAAACCAAAGAAGTATTTTGGAGGACTCAGTAAAATCAGCACTTGTCCCTTGAGCAGAAGGGGATTTCAGATTGATTCTTCACTCCAGCAATTAAATTAACGTCTTAAAATTGTGCTTGCAGTCACTCTCTGATCTCATGAGAGAGTGCTGGTTCAGAAGGCTCTTTCCTCTGCTCACTCAGGGCTGCCCAGCTTAGGCTACAGGGGGAGATTTCATTGACTTCATCATTAGGTGACTTCATGGAATCCTGGTCACTGCTAGGCAAACCCTGCTGTCCTCTCCCGCTGCCATTTCTTTTCTTTCTGAAAGCCAACTACCAAAACTTTCTGACAAGGTGGGGAAAAGTGAATTAAACTACTTTAAAGTTAAAAAAAAAACCAACAACCTTCTAGGGGGCTTTGTTCATTTGACAGAATGAAGACCTGTCTTCTGCACTTCTTTCACTGCATGTACAGTTCTGAAAAGGGCTATAAAATTACTTGACATTTTGTGACAGGCACACTGTCATTGCCATAGCACAAGGGGATAACACAGGCAGGCTCTAGCACACACACCAGAGCTGGTTAAGGCAGCTTCTCTGTCTTGAGAGCATTTCTTGAGAGCTCTCAGAGCAGCCCTGAGAGCAGGAACTGAAAACCAGGTAACACAATGGATTCTTCAGCTACAGCTGTTCAGGTTCTAGATCACATCAGACAGTTCTGCTTTAAACTTCACAGGAAGGTAGAAGTTAAAAGGTGAAGAATGTTTTCTAAGCATGGAGTGATGCAGAAGTGTGTATATTTAAATAGAATCATGGGATTATTTAGGTTGGAAAAGACCTCCAAGATCACCGAGTCCAACCTGTGACCAATTTCCACCTTGTAAACCAGACCACAGCAGTGAGTGCCATGTCCAGGCATCTCTTGAACACCTCCAGGTATGGGAACTTCACCACCTCCCTGGGCAGCCTGAGCACCCTTTCCATGAAGAAATTCCTCCTGGTGTCCAACCTGAGCCTCCCCTGGCAGAGCTTGAGGCCGTTCCCTCTCCTCCTGTCCGTTGTTCCCTGGGAGCAGAGCCCGACCCCACACCCCAGCTGCCCCCTCCTGTCAGGGAGTTGTGCAGAGCCAGAAGGTCCCCCCTGAGCCTCCTTTTNTAATATTCAGGCTTCATCTGGAAAGTTCTGTTATCCCTGTTCCCCCATTGGTTTGTATACCTCGAACCCTCCCCTGAGTCGTTGCCATTGGTTGATGTCATCCTCATGTCATTTCCCTATTGGTTTCCCGGATTGTACCGCCCTCTCTCCACCCCCCCTTAAAAGTGCCTGTAATCGTTGGTCTGTGCTCAGAGTAGCACAGCCCTAGCTCCGTGTTGTCCTCTCCGCCCTTTGGGGGGATAATAAAGCTTGGGTGTTGTTACTCTCGAGACGCCTCTCGCCTCCTTCACCTCTGCCTTTTCGTCTGCTGCAGCTTGCGCCCCATAGGGACCAGAGCGGCTTCTAGCCAGCAGTCACTTGAGGCGTCTGCGTTTCCCTCTCGGGACTCGCCTCGGACGCTCGCCTGGCTTCCGGGCAGCCAGCGGTCGGCAGGCCAAACCGACTTCGACAGCGTCACACCTGGGCTCATGTCCAGCCGCTGTCCCCCGCACCCCCAGGGCCTTTCCCAGCTTCCCAGCCCCTCTGCCCCAGCCTGGAGCTGCAGGGGGTTGGTGTGACCCAAGGCAGGACTGGGCCCTTGGCCCTGTTGACTCTCAGACCACTGGCCTGGGCCCATGGATC
This sequence comes from Platysteira castanea, assembly GCA_013397175.1. NCBI lineage: Eukaryota > Metazoa > Chordata > Aves > Passeriformes > Platysteira > Platysteira castanea. The sequence continues at coordinate 47,498 of VYXC01003309.1, forward strand.
CAGCCTGTCCTGATCCCTCTGCAGAGCCTTCCTGCCCTCCAGCAGATCCACACTCCCACCCAACTTGGTGTCATCTGAGAAACAACTGAGAGTGCACTCGACCATCTCATCTAAATAATTTTACATTTTGAGATTGCATAGCCACAATTTAGAGGAATGAATCTTTATTTCTTATATTGTCAAAGCCCCTTTCTAGGAAACTCCTTTATCAATCAGTCACTGATTTATTATGCAGACATCCTGGAATGATTGTTTACATCAGTAAAACCCAAAGTCAGTTTTATTAGAGTACATAAAGGACTGGACAGGCCATACGTTTTCAATTCATGATAGTTTTTGGTGGAGGATGGGCACTTCAGTATAATATCTGCCTCAGAAAGTCTCCCTTGTACTGTACAGACATTGTTGTGGCTTGAAAAAAAATAGGGGAGAAGTTCTTTTGATAGTAGGGTACACTGGCAGAGAGACTCCTATTTTTCATTGCAAACAGCAGTAGGCTGTAGTTACTGCAGGGGTAGTTAAGGATTTATGAGTTGTTTGCCATCTAAATGAAAGAAAAACTAGCGTCCGTGTGGCCTGTGTACTTGTCTCCTAGTTTTGCTTGGGAAGTTTTGAGTGTGACTTTGCCCTTATAGTAGGGCAATAAAAAGAGACAAAACCACACACTTTCATAGATGTCTTACAACATACATCAGAAGAAGGAAGGCTGCTCCTCATTCCTTATTTATGAAAGGAAGCTAACAAGCAAAGGAAAACAGACAATGCATCTTCTTCCCACACCAACTGTCAGAATTGATGTCGTGGAAGGAATGACACTCATCATTTGTTCTTGCATCAGCTGCTTTTCGACCGTGCATGTAATTCACAGATAAATTAAATTGAAGACAACAAAGAGCATTCCTTTCTTTAAACATTCAGTAAAACACTATGATTAGGATGAAAGTTTTCCATTGAAGACTCTCCACCAAGAGAAATGGTGATTTTTAATGAAAATTTTCTTTACACCTAAATGGTGCAAACGAATTACCGAGAACTTCATTTTTTCAGTGTCCAGGGTGAAAAAGTCCAATTTAGACTTAGCAAACCATTATGTTATACAATTTCCAACACTTAAATCAGGTGTGGCCAACCTGCCTGACCCCACAAACCATTCACTGTCAATATAAAACATTGCTGTCATTCTGCAGAACATCCTGTACTCATTACAAATGAAAACGTGCTTTTTCACATTTACTATTCTTGGACTCCTTGGGTCATACAGGTTAGCAACACAAGGTGAGTGTACAAAGGTATAAAATAGTAAAGGGCATGACTGAAGGAGGGAAAAGCAATTTGTGGAAATCATTAAGTAGGAAAATCAGGATTGACCCAGGAAAGAACTGGGGACCGTAAACAGGAGGAGGTGTACCTGGAAGGAAAACACAGGGATGATGCACTGTACTGATTTGTGGTTGTTAAATGCCTGACAACTCACGTGGTTTTACCTCAGCCTTCAATATTAGCGAACGTATTTTTTATTTCCTTTTCATGCAAAGTTTAAAATAATTGCACGTTGAGCAGGCCACTGTGCCCCATGGTCTCCCTGAGCAGATTTAATTAATTTGTCTCCTTCTACCAGCCAGCTGTATCTCTCTCTTGTGAGAAGCAAGAACACTTTCCCTCTCCTCCAGGTGGATGCTGCTCCATGAACTGCACTCCTTCATTTCACCTCTTAATCCTAAGCAGGGATCAAAAGATGTTTGCCAGAAAAATGATGTTCTTTCTGGATCTGAGTTTACTGAGGGAAAAATACCATCCCTGCCTGTGGATGCAAACAGACCAAAATCCTGTCACAGGTCCAAGTTGCGATTCTGCAGTTAGCTGAGCAGAACTGGGAGTGAGAGGTTTGGAGGAAAATATCTGGGAGGGTCAACAACCCCAGAGCTTTCAAGAGAGCTCTAAGTGGAGGGAAAATTGTGTTTAAGGTAAATTATTAAAATCCCTAGAAAATACAATAAAAATCAGAATGAAAAGTTTCAGAAGGCTCACTAGACAGTATAAGTTCAGGAGTTTTGGGGAATATATTGAATTTAATTGGATTTTCTGCCCAGTACATTTCCATATGTCATTCAGGTTGGGTTCTCATATGGCTGATAAATCCACACCAATGGAAAGATGGGAATTTCCAGACTGGATCAGATCAGTCTCACCCAGCAGCCTGTCCCTGTGCAAAGCTTAAGTGTGTTGAAATGCAGCATAAAGAAGAGAGTGACTCGTGCTACAAACACAGGCAGAACAAGGGTGTGAGTGCTGATCTTCTTCCATCAAAAACAAGGGCAGAGAGCAGAACTGCTCCTCCTTAAATCCACCAGTGAGCACTCCCAAGCTCCTGGCAGGAAATTCCTGAAGTCCAGGCAGGAGGACACCCTTAATTCACCCTCCTCCTGTGGCCTGCAAGCTCTGCTACCAAGCACCCAAAGCAAACTTTTGTTCCCTTGAGGATGGTTCTGCTGGTTGCTACTCTTGCCCAAGCTTGTGGGTGCTTTTCATAAAACTTAATAATAAATCCTGCATTTTCACTATGGATTTCCAGATTTTTTGCTCAACTCTGATCAAAGATTGCCCTGCTGCCCCCACAGTGCTGGTGCCATTTACGGAGGGGCTTTTCATACAGAGCAGGTGCCCACGGCCGTTCTCTTCTGTTCACTCCATCCCCACAGACTTTCCAAGGTCCCAAGTCTCAGGTACCACTGCAGTGTTGTGCCCACCTTTGAAGTTATGAGCTACCCCTGTGGATATTGCCATAGAATGACGAACTTTATATTTATGCATTAAACGAGTTTTCTGAATTAGCAGATGAGCAGAAAATTCATGCCAGAGGACACTCATGCTTTTTTAAAGAGAGGTCACAACTCTCTTCTCACTAAGAAACTGTTTAATATTGAAGACCTTTTAAGGATTGTGCTTTCCAGTGATCCAGAAAACATCCAGCACTGGGAATCCCTGGGACCTGATGGTGCCAGAGCACTGCAGCAAAACATATTTGGTAAAAGCATCATTAAATCTATGTCATCACCAGGAAAACAATACACAGTGCAGCCACAAAGCAGTGAAAGTGAAAGAGTAACTGTACTGGTATTTCCAGTGTTCAGGGCCAATTGAAAAATCCAGGGAAGGTCAACTGCACATTATGCCATCTAACCAGCAGAGGATACATTTGCCCTATAAACACTTCATATTTTAGAGCAATAAGTGTATTAAAAATATGATTTTTCTATAATAAGAAAAGCAAACTGTAAAAGAAAAGCAAAAAATCTGGTTTTTTATTTCTCTGAACATAAAGGCCAAGACTCTAAGCATGAATTCAGGAAGAAAAAAAAAGGGAACAACAGGGAGAAGCCTCCACAAAACCCTCAAAATTAAGTGTCTACTCAGAAGAATTGTATATGATTTTAAGAAGTGTATTATCACTGATAACCTGTCCCTGTCCTATGAGCACTGTACAATTACATTCTTTGCTTTTCACAGCATTATTAATATATTTATAAGAAACAACTGTCTCTTACAGTATGTTCCTGTACCTTTCTACTCCAGACTTACAAAAATATCAAGGGCTGATAGGAAAACACATAAGCAGCTGTTAAAATATCACAGAATATCCATTAGGTAGATAGGAGAGTAAATTTGTACAGGAGAGAGAATGGTAGAGAATATCTCCAATTTCCAAATCCAGAGGGGTTTTCTTCAAGCTTGTTTTTCTTCATCTGAGCTTGTTGGCTCTGACTGAGGCTCAGAAAAACACCTCCAGGCTGAGGAAAACACCAGGAAAGACTCCTTTATAACCAGAGTTTAACTGACTGTGCTCATTATTTGTACATAGGTTGCTGGATACCATTGTTGAAGACTTTATGTTCAGACCAGACCATTTATCAAATGTAATTAATGTGTCAGACTTCAGTTTGGAAACCTTGCACTGATAATACTAATTTCTCCATTCTAAGTTGGATTATCCACATCAAGTTTTTAGCAAAAGGACTGTCAGTGAGAAGACTAAAAAATACAATGGCTGTGTTCTTTTCCTAGCTCAGTCTCTATATTTTACAGGTAGCACATGGCAAAATAAAACAAAACAGTCCCAGTACCATTTCACTTGACGTGAACCGAAAGAAGATAGAGAATCCAGTAAAAATCTCACAGAGGTGGGATTTTAAAAGGCAGTTATCTCAGAGGATTGATGAAGCACTGCAGAAATCTGTAGTTGCTGCAGTTTTCACCCTTATTCCTAAGACCCTGATTCAGACAGACGTGACACAGCTAAAATTTGGGCAAAACCTTGAATGCTTTCACCATTATGACTCAATTCCCATATGGCATGAATTTGCCTTGAGGTTGGCACACTAAACCAGGGTTTTAAGTCTTTAAGCATTGGAAAGCAACCTCATGTCATTGAAAGGTTCAGCGTTCAAGCTGAGGTCGACGAAAGCTTGCAGACAAAAGTGTTGTTATCTCATAAATGTCGATTTGTAAAAAGAAAAAAAATCTCTTAAGCTTCTTTTCCTTTCAGGAGCAGAGTTCCCAGTAGCACGACTCTGAAATGCCAGGAGTGAACATTTTCCCTGGTGATCTGAGGAGAAGGTGATAATTTGGAGCTCTTTGTCACACTCCTCAGCAGCTGCAGCCCATTTTGCTCCAGAAGCAGCGTGATCCTTGAGTGGGGCAGGGCTGCACAACCAGGCTTCACACAGAAGAAATGACTTCTGCTGTACTTGGATGGGCACCCTGGTGCAGAAGGACCCTAAGAAAGCTGGCTCTGCAGCCAGCACCATGTTTTGAAGGTCAGAGGTTGGTGTGCCAAAGGTGGGAAGCTGAGGCGAAGCTGCCAGGAAGCATCTCCCTGACAGGATGGCACAGACTCATTCTACAGCTCTTGGTAGCACCAGTGCTCACACATGGATAAATCTCTGCACATTTAAACTCTCTTCTGGTTTGTTTGTGGACTCACTATGTTTCTACCATAAGGAATAACGGAGTGGTCAGGTAAAAGAAAAGTTCTGTGAAACCACTGAACAGTACATTAAGGAAAATTATTGCAATACATTCTTTCCAACAATAGCTTGCAGGACGACATGAAGTGGCAATAAAAGACTAGCAGACTTGGCCAAATACTTCCAGTTCAAAATCTTAGCTCTGAAAACAGACAAAATGCTGACTGAAAGTCAGCTTCCGTAAACATAATCTCAATTTTTATGAATAAAGTTCACGTTCAAAGCATGTAGGTCAAGGTAATATTTTATGGTATGTGACGTGTCGTATCACTACTTGTCTCAGTGACTGGAGGATTTTGGCATTTATATAATACATATTGAGACGTGTTCAGGAGATTTTCACATAATTATAATTATCTAATTTAAAATCTCAGTTGGTTAGTATTGAATCATACATCCTCTTTCATTTGCAATATTAACTGTAGGTTAAAGATATTATGCAGGATTGTATTTCCCACGTAACATTAACAAGACTTTTTTCTGTCCTGTGTTGGTGAAGTCACCTCATAATTGAGTTTCTTTGTAATGTACAGTAGCAGCAGAGTGTAGCCTAAAGACTCTCACTTCCTATCACCTCCATCAGTAAAAACCCCAGATATTTATCCAGACCTTGAAAACAGAGCTCCTAAATGCCTGAGCTTGGCTGATAATTGAGTGTCTCTCCCTGCACAGGTACTGGTTAAGGGAACTGCAGCAGTACAGAAATGCAACGTTTATTTTTTCCGACTCTTTGGCTATTTACAGTATCACACACCTAAAATGATCACAGATGCAGGCCTCTATTGCTGGGAGAGCTCAAACTGTAAGTCTTTATCCAAGAAACAATTTCATGTAAAGGGACAAAGGTAACCTTACCTCTGAACAAAATAAAATAGAGGGAGATGAGAAAAAAATGCGGTGGCTCTCAGGTCCCCATGAACCCCCAGCAATCCTCCACAGCATCCCTGCACTCTGTGCGTTATGCAAAACCTCTCTAAACTTTCCATTCCTACTGCAGCTGGAGGGCTGCCATTCACCTTCAGAGGGGATGCTGTTCCAATCCCACCCTGTTTCTTCACCTCCTGTTAAAATTCACTCAAAACTCACAAGATGGCACAGCATCAGGGAGGAGAGGAACTCCTCTGAGTGTTCACAGCTGTCACAAAATCATAGCATGTGATCGAGCTTTGAAAGTTGTGTAACTTGAAGTAATTACTTTTTTTATTTCATTTCATAGATTACTCAAAGGAAGACGAGAACATCTGGGATTTGGCTGTACCAGTATTTGCTGTGCTCCTAAAACACTCGATGCTATATGCCTAGCAAACCCACTTTATTTTAAAGTGAAGAAAACTTGTAAAGGTTTTTATTTTTAAGACTGACAGAGATTATTGCATTATTGCATTTTGATTAGTGAATTCAAGTAAGTACTGGAGCATAACAACTGCAATTATTTCTAAGAGGTTAAGTCCTTCATTCCTCATGAGTAGCAAGACTGGGAGAATACAAGTTTGAGTGAACTGTTTCCACTAAAGGCAGGAAAATTATATGGACTTAAAAATCTGTAGGTTTCTGCTGAAAATAGACATCAGCAATTACTCTGTATTTTAGAGTGTAAATGAAGGCCATCAACACCAGCCACAGTTTCTTCCTTTTAATTCCTTAATAGACTTCAGCCAAAATCACCTCAAGATTAATTTTTCTGAGTACGTGTTATGGACAGCTTCTGATTCCTTTTTTCTGTGCTGGCTTAGAATAAATCCTATGGACTAACATCACAGAAGAAACCAATTTGTAATTAGTGCATAACTACTGGAGGAAGAACCACCTGCCTTTAAAAACACCTCTTACCCTGAACACCTGTGAGCTTTTGCTCTGTAAAGCACCCCAAAACGTTCTTGTTTCCATGAGAAACCCCAAGCACAATTCTTTGAGATGTTTGGTTTGGGATTTCAAGATACTTTTTTCCACCAGACGTTTTACTGGCAAACTATGCCAACTATTATTTTTTAAAACCCGATTTTAAATGCATTCTACAAGCAAACTGAAGAAAACGGTGAAATTATTTGTGTGACTTTTTCACCGTATACCTTTGCAAGCTGTTTCTGAAGATGAAAGCCTCAAATACCAGCAGTGAAATTTACACGACCTGTGGCGACAAAAATGTCCATTTAGAGATTGTGGATTGCAAATACAAGGAGGAGCTGTATAGACCACGATTTTCAAATGGTGGTAGAGACAGGGACAACTTTAAAGGCTTTAATTTTCTAGGAAATAAAACCTGCTCTGCAAATGTTGTTACTTCTTTGTAAAGCAAGTCCCAGTAGCATGGCATAGGCTGCCAGGCACTGACACATTTAAGAGAAAAATCTGGATTTGCTTTCTGAGCCCCCAGCACATGAATTTCTTCATTTCGCTTTTCAGAAAGTCAAATGATAAAGACACCAAACAACTCTTCCAAGTTACACACTGGAGAAATGCCAGAGCTGAATGCAAACCTGGCTGCTCTCAAGTGCTCATTACGCCCGAGGCAGCCATACAGAATTTTCCTCCACACATTTTTTGATAAGGGGTGATTTTTCCCATAGAAAAATCCATTTAAAATGCAAAATCAGTCTTGTGCAGAATCCTTCTTCATTACCAAGGTGATGTAACTACAAGTAGCATTCAATTCACTCGTTGGTTGAGCATTAATTGTAGTTTTGCTCGACTAGAGTTTGGGAAAAAAAAATCAAACTACATTGGAGTAAAAATTAATATCAAGAGGAGTGATTGCAACTCATTTATTGCCTTTCCAACTGCTTTTAAAGGACAGTGGTTTACCAAAACTGGAACGTTTCTCTGTTTTCACATTTGGTGTACGTGGTTTTGGCTATTCCATATATTCTTTCTTTTAAGGTTTAAAGCCAGTTTTTGCTGAATGCAACTTTCTAAACATAACATACACCCTCTCCCCAGAATCTACATGAAATTTGTCCATAAAATGGTTTCACAGGAGTCAAACACATGAACTTACTTCATGCCTCTGGTTTTTTCTGAGCAAGCTGGGCTTCACTTGGGACAGCAGTGCAGATTTTCCATTAAAGAAGATCTTAATTTTGCAAATTTTCCATTAAGGTTGTGTGGTAGGTGAAGTTTTCATAGACAGTAATGGAAAATATTTTTTTTTGACGCGTAAGGAAGTTGCAACTCTCCTTGGCTATAGTTTGACTTCTACTGAGCTTGAATTCCTTAAACTTCACACAACTTTACAGTGTGGGAAGTCCCACAAAAATGCAAGATACTGACAAAGAGATTTGGGGTTTTTTTATAATGAAATAAAGATCACATAACCTGTCACACGGGCCCAAAATACAGACAATGTAGGGTGGCTGCACAAATACCATTTCTATTTCTAGTTTTGGGTGTTTTAAAACTCTCACTAGAGTGTGGTAAAACAAAACAAAACCAAAGCAATCTACATTTTAACAATTTTATAATGAAGTAATCATTGAAAATTCAAAACCAGGGAAATGTCAGTGCTCTGTTCTCTTGGTACTTCTAGGCATGTGAGGAATCAGTTTAAGGCTATATACAGTAAACTGGTTTTTATTCATATGTAATATGGAGCTGTAAAATAACTTCTGGATCAAACTGCAGCATAGCAGCAAATACATTTAGAGGATGTGCTGCTAGTAACAACAGCAGGATGGACTCAAGTCTACATCTCTTTTACTATTCCTAATGTCATCGCTTTTGCTATAATGGAGAGCACTGAAGAAATAATTCCTTTCTAGTTAAATAGCAAAGAAACAAAATTAGACCTTCTGGGCTCATCTTGGCACTCAGTTTGTGCAAGTACAGTGGCCTCAAGCAGAAACAATTTCTTGTCATTAAGGCTGTCATTAAATTCTTGTTCTCAGCACCTGTTAAGCTGATGTAAGTTGCATTTTCTTTGGATTTATGAAAGCCATCGCTGTGTCCTCATCCCTTCCTTTTAAATAAAAATCCAAAACCCACTTCCATTTTGACTGGGACGTTTGTTGCTCCATCCCAGTCAAACACTGATTCCAAAACTGAAAAGGAACAAAGACCTTCTTTAACAGGGTTGTGTGACAAGTTTCAATGGAACTAAGAGCACTGATTTGAGACAAATTCAGAGTAAGCCAGGACCCTGAATGACCTAGAGTTTTCTTTACCTTTTTCTTAAGCCACATGATAAGCGTTAAAATTAAAATCCATGTTGATTAAACATCATATTTCATATCTACATATACGAGTCTGACTACCAATAGAGACGCCGCGCGGGTACAAGTCCTGATCCCTGGCAGTGCCCTCGCAGAGGGGGCACAGCGTCCTTCCCTCAGACAGCCCTCTGCGAGAGGGGCGTCTCTGGAGGGGCAGGTGCGCAGGCTGTTGGCGCTGTGCTGGCTCCTCGCTGGAGGAAGCGTGCCAGGGAGCTGCTGTCGCATTGCTTGGTGTCACCTAGAGGCAAAGGAATAAAGAGAGGGGCCACTGGTNTTTAAGATTGATCCCGCCCATCCGGAAATCCCCCAGCTGGAGAATAAGTTCCCTAACCAGTCCTCTCCCTCCTGGCGCAGTTGATGTACCTGTTGTTTTATCTTATCAATAGTGGCATGGATGCTGGAACTGTGGGATGCTAGATCTGGGCAGCACATTCCCTCAAATTCCTCACACCCATGCCCATGGGCCAGGAGGAGGAAATAGATGGCAGCACGGTTTTGAAGCATTGCTTTCCTGGTTGTCTCCTCATCGTCAAGGAATTCTGCCAAGGCCTTTGAGGTTAGGTTAGCATGTTTTCCCAACCAACACTCAATATGTCTTATTTCACCCAAGGCCTTAGCTGCAGCCACCCATGGGAGAAGCAAAGATGCAGTAGTCCCGCGTTCTCGCCACTACGGGCAATGTCCCCGGCTAGCTCGTGGTGCGGGACACACCGTAGGATAAGGTCCACCCTTGCCCGACGGACCGAAGGGCGCAGGCGGATCCGGAGCCAGGCAAGGCTCCAAGCGATGCACAAGGAGCACAGAGAGGCTTAGAGGCAAAGGGGAGAGGGAGAGTCCAGCCACACCGGTAGAGTTCAGGCAGAGCGGTTTATTACCCAAACAGGATCCGGAGGGACTGAACCGAGGAACACTGTGTGCACAGGCATTTAAAAGGGGGTGGAAACAGGAGGTGGGGAAAGGGTACAGCCAATAGGAGTGGGGCATGGGAGGAGCAGAGGAAGGGAGTACAATATCGAACAACCAATGGGGGTACATACAATGAAATGACTTAAAGATGAACAAATGGTGCGTCGAGTGTAACCGAAGATTCTGAAATAAAGGGAGTGGGCTTCAGGGGATTGACAGGGTCCGAAGGTAGGGCTTAGAGGATTGACATGGTAGGTTCTGGAATAAGGGGAGGGGTTTGGGGGATGGATGGGGACTTAGGGGTAGGGCTTGACTTTATTTGGGGAGTGGGAGGGTAGAGAGGGGGAGAGGGGAAAACCATTTTATTTTGCGGAGGGGATAGGAATGAACCAAACAATAACTGGCAAATTTAACATAACAAAGAACAAAGAAACGCACCCCAACACAAAGATGCTACCACAATTTTTGAGTTAGGCCAGAATTCAGTTTCTGAGTTACAATTTTCCTTCCAGATCGCCAACTGACCTCTTAGCAATGTTAGAGGTTTTTGTGCTTCTCCAATCAATTAAATGTTTTTTATCGGGAGTAAGTAAAGCCAATTGTCCCAGGGTGCAGGGTCCTCCCTTGAGACGGGATGGGATTCCCGCCCAGGCTTGGTTTCCACAAATGAGTAAAACCCCTTTGGGTAACATTCTGGGTTTCCGAGTGGAATCGGCTGGTGTCGAGGCTGTAAAATTACACCAAAAGGCAGCTTGGTATGCCTGATCATGAGGGGTTACCTCAGTAATTCTTCTTTTTTCCTCTGCTTCCAACCATTCATGTGATTTTATTTTATGATCGAAATTGACGCAAAACATGTCTTTGGAGGACCCCAGTAGCTCCAGTTCCTGGGGTTCCTCTGGTGCACGCACATACAGCCTCGTCTACTCATGGCAGGTGGAAACCGGGTTGGGCCTTTTACCAGTAAAGGGATATTCGTTGGACTGAAGGGGAATCCCGACCAGGCAGGTGGACATAGGATCTTCTGCACTGCTCATCAATAAGCAGAGTCTGGACTGGTTTAGAGATTTCGCCAAGGTGGTCCAAACGTTGGCCTTCGGCTGAGGGACAATCCATCCTGGAGATGATGGCAGTGTCAGGAGGATCCAGCAGGCCGCCAGAAGGAGCTGGGCCATGTTCACGGGTAGGTGGGTCATCTCTAGATTTTAAACAAAAGCATACAGGGATTAACAACTCCATACATTGCTCCCCCTCTCAAAACAAAATTTTGTAACTGTGGTAAGTCAGGGTAGGGTAACACGCAAAGGAAGGTTATGGGGTGAAGTAACAAACTGAAAAGGTAGGTTCCGGTAGGGATACCACAAGAGGGAAAGTCTAGGTGAGTCTGGTTCACAAGTTGGATGAGGAATCGGTCATCTCTGGTCTCTTTTTCTTTCTTCTCATCCATGCCGTCACGACCTTCTCCTGTTTTTTCAAATACAGTTTGATCCACTTCCCAGGGACCCACTTAGGGTGGATACACAGCCGTAGCCTCTACCCCAGGGGATGAGGGGGTAAGAGCCAAGGGTTTGCAAGGTGTCTGGGTCCTTCATTAACCCTTCAGGTCTTTCTTTCAATTTCGCTTTGGTGGAATTCGCGAAATGTCTCATAATGGGTGGATCCAGTTGCCTTTAATATGCTGACTTTGTGGGCTGCTGAGAGTCCTGGAGGGAGAGAACCTTATTATGATTAAAAACACACAACTCATTTCTTTAAACTGGGAACATTTCATATTAATACAATCACTAAAAACATTAACTTCTTAACCTTTGTAAAGCTTTAAAAGACTTTTAAAGCGTATAGATAACAAATGTATAATAGTTAACAGGAGGGGAACTAATCATGGGTCAACAATAAGTTTTAATGACAGTTTCTAACAATTCAGTTAATTAACACATGCAAAAGCCAAACCAACAGTTTTATAAATGACAGTTTAGCTAGGTTTGCCGACATGGCCAGGGTATCCGCTCTCCAATTCCCTTCTGCTATGAAACCTGGCAGGTCAGTATGTGATCTCACATGCATCACGTAATATGGTTACTTTCGGTGGGAGACAAGCTGGATAAGTTTCGAAACCAAGTTATGAATTTTCGGGTTGGACACCTCCTTTAAAAACGCATGTTCTGCCCTGGATACTACCCCCGTGACATAGGCGGAATCAGTAACCAGATTAAATGGTTCGTTGAACCTCTCAAATGCTCTCACGACAGCTGCTAGCTCTGCAACTTGAGGTGATCCTTCCACCACCTCCACATCAGACTCCCACTTCTGAGTGTGGAGATCCCTCCAAGTCACTACCGACTTGTGGGATCTCCCAGAGCCATCAGTAGAAATTGTCAGGGCCTTGAGGGGCTCGCGGCTTTGAATTTCTTTTGGGATTAATTTAAATACCGTATTGAAAATTCTGTGGCTTGGTTTATGTATTGAAATTTGGCCTGGGTAACTATCCAAGGTGAACTGGAGGTGTTCATTATTTTGCATTAAATATTCTAACAAATTGGTCGTCAGTGGGAGGTAAATGCATGTGAAATCACATCCTGCAAGGGTGCGGAGGCAGGACCTTGCTTTCATGATCAATTGAGCCATGATCTCTTGTGGCATGGTGATACTTTTGGACGGTTTGTGCGAGAGGAAAACCCACTTGATGATCAACAAGGGATCCCTCTGCACCTCGTCCCACTGAAAAATCAGCCCATGGAGGTATGGCATTTCCCCCATTACGATGAATTGAAATGGCAGACCTGGGGTGCAGCGATGGGCTTGACGTGATGTTAAGGCATCCTCAATCTTCGCTATAGAGTGTCTTGCCTCCTCTGTGAGATGTCTGGGAGAAGTAAGGTTGTCGTTTCCTTCGAGGAAGTTAAACAGTGGTGCAAGGTCTTCGGTGGCCAGTCCTAAAAGTGATCTCACTCAGTCAATTTTCCCGCAAAGCTGATGGACTTCCTGCAGAGTCTTTGGGTTATTATTTATTTTCAGCTGTTGGGGAGTAATTGTCCTTTCCATTATTTTAAGTCCCAGATACTTACGTGGTGAGGTTTTTTGGACCTTTTCGGCCTGGATTTCTAATCCACTAGCCTCCAAGTGGATTAGAAATCCCCACTTCACCCAGTGTCCAGCCCAAATAAGTTTGTGAGGGAGCGCACACCAACACGTCGTTCATATAGTGGAATATAGTTGCTCTTGCTGTCAGTTTTCCGGATGCGGGTGACATACCACTGGCATATGGTTGGACTGTTTTTCATTTCTAAAGGGAGAACCTTCCAGTGGTATCGCCGCATGGGAGCCTCTCGATTAACAGATGGTACAGAGAAAGCAAAATGGGGTACATCGTCCAGGTGTAGGGGGATCTGGAAGAAGCAGTCCTTGATGTCAATGACCGCTGACTTCCACTGCCTAGGGAGCATGGAGCGGGATGGCATTCTGGGCTGCAGGGGTCCCATGTCCACAATGACTTCATTAAATATCTGGAAGTCATGGAGGAGCCGCCACCTGTCCTTTCCCAGCTTCTGGATGACAAATACAGGGGAATTCCTGGGGCTATTAGATGGTTCAATATTCCCTTTTCTCAATTGCTCCTCTACGAGAGCCGTGAGCACCTTCAGTTTTTTTGTTGACCAGGGCCACTGGTCCACCCAAACTGGGGATTCAGTAGTCCAATTAAGTTTTTCGGTGGTGTTATAAAAACCAACAACTCTTGAAATTACCATAAAAAGGTAATTTATTTAACAAAGAAATAACTAAGAGCAGTACAAAAATAAAATTGTAAAATAAAATTATAAAAGCCCGGGTGCGAGGATAAAGAACTCTTTGCCGAACTGGCTAGGAGCCCCAGAACAAAAGCTCAGCAAAGCTGTGGTGGCTTTAGCTAGTCCAAAGCCAAAGTAAATTAATTAGGCCTCAAGAGAGGTGTTGTGACCCACAGCCACAGCTTTGGGTCCCTTTCCCAGCTAATCCAAGAGAGGAAAGACCAGCTTCCAGCT
>VYXC01003310.1:8534-117243 GCA_013397175.1 Platysteira castanea
CCGTCCCGTCCCGTCCCGTCCCGCCCCGCCGCCGAGGCGGCCGCGTCCGCCCCCCGGTCCGGGCATGGAGCGTCCTGTGCTGCCCGCCGGGGGTGAAGGGGGATGCCCGAGGGAGGCGACGGGGGCTGCCGGTGTCGAGGCCAGCAGGGCAAACTGGAGCTGAGTGAAAAGCCCCCCTTCTGGTTGCAAACAGAGATTTTTGGGGAAACGTAGAAAGTCCTGACTTGCTGTCAACCCAGGACCTGTCACTGCCACGGCTTCCCGAGGCTCACACGGGTCACACTCATCGCGGGGGAACACCTGGCCAGGAATGCCTCAAATCTGCAACAGGGTTTCTATCAGCTGATCTGAGGCTGGGTATTAGGGAAAGGTTTTTCATCCAGAGGGTGGCTGGGCATTGAACAGGCTCCCCAGGGCAGTGGTCACAGCACCAAGCCTGACAGAGCTCAAGAAGCGTTTGGACAACGCTCTCAGGCACATGGTGTCATTCTTGGGGTGTCCTGTGCCGGGCCAGGAGTTGGACTCGATAATCCTCATGGGCCCCTTCCAGCTCAGGATATTCAATGTTTCTATGATTCAAAACAGATGGAGGTGTGAAGGCCCCGGCCCAAGCGCGGCCCCTTCCCGCCTGTTCCCGTCCAATACAGCCCGATCCCGAGGGGACGCTCCCGGTGCGGGGGGGACAGCTCCGGCACGCGCCTCCCTCGCCGCACTCCGCTGCCGCCCGCGTGCCCGCGCGCGAGCTCCCGCCAGGCTCCCGCTGCTGGCCCTTTAAGGGGCGGGGCGCCGCCGCGCTGCGGGGCGCTGATNCTGCTGCGGCGCTTGGGGCTGGTGCTGCGGCTGGGTGTCCGCGCCTGCGGGCTCCTGCTGCGCTTCGGGCCGCTGCTGCTGCTCTACCCGCTGAGCCGCCTGTGGCCCGGCATGGGCGCGCGGTGGCTGCGGCTGCTGCGCAGGGCGGCCGAGGCCGCCGGCCCCACGTGTGTCAAGCTGGGCCAGTGGGCCAGCACCCGCAGGGACCTCTTCTCGGAGGCTTTCTGTGATGAGTTTTCCAAGCTGCATGTCGAGGTGAGCCCGCACCCGTGGGGCCACACCGACGAGCTCTTGAGGAAGGCCTTCGGTGAGCACTGGATGGGCATGCTCAAGTTCCAGAGCCGGGAGCCGGTCGGCTCGGGCTGCGTTGCCCAGGTGTATAAAGCCTATGCTGACCTCGCTGCTATTGCCGGCTCCCGGGCCAAGGAGCTGGAGCAACACTCGGAGTTCAGGTCCGCCTTTGAAGCGTGGGAAGTGTCAGGCTTTAGAGGCCTCCTCGGGTGGCTGAGAAGGAGGAAGAGCAAGGAGATACGGGATGAGAGGAGCAGGGAGGAACTGATTTCTGCAGACTGCTCCCAGGGAAGTCCCGTGAGTAGGATGTCCCTTATGGAGCAGATGGCCAAGCCACTTCCGAATTCAAATCCTTCATCAGCCAGACATCTCATGCCCGTAGCCATCAAAGTAAGTCATGTGCTGAATGGTAGGTGTATGAAAACAGAGTGTGCTGGATGAGGTCCGTCAGATTTTAATTCCCGTGGAGAGGAGTAGCTGGCTAGGGCCAGGTAGAACAAGAAGGAGTGCTGTGTCTTGGTGTCCTTTCTCAGTGCTTTTGTTCCAGCCAGCCACAGTGCACCCTTGCAGTGGCCCCAGCTCTTCCCAAATGGAGAGCTCAAGATTTGATGTGGCATCTGGGTACTAGCAATGCCTACAAGGGCCCAATTTACATTAAAAGAATTAATATTAAGGTTGCTTGCACCTTTCAGGCAGTGAAACCCCTTCTCTGCTCACATGAAGAAATCTGGAACATATAAGTGCTTTCCAACAAAGTTTATTTAAAGAAACCTTATATTTGAGCAGCTTCAGACGCTAGTCAGGGACAGGGCGAGAGACTGAAAGTGGTGGAAAATGTCTTTGGATTAGACTGTAGTCTTCAGCACAGATACACTGCATTTAACAATGATAAAATGTTTCTCTGCAACTTAATCAATGGCAAAATGTGAATTCTTCTGAGGAGTAGCCGAGGAAGCTGGTTGGCTCACAGTGTAATAAACTGGGATCTGTGTATTTGAAATGTATCACTTGAGCTCATTGAAATGGAGCGCCTGGGGGGTTGATGTTGCCACTGCTCATTCTCGTGCAGGTCCTGCACCCTGGGCTGGTGCACCAAGTCCAGATGGATCTGCTTCTCATGAAGATGGGCAGCCGCATCATTGGACTTCTCCCTGGGTTCAAGTGGCTCAGTTTGACAGAGATTGTGGAGGAGTTTGAGAAGCTTATGATGCAGCAGGTATGTGCCATGCCATGGTCCCCAGCTACTGAAACAAAACTGCCCTTTGTCTTGCTCCTGGCTGGCTCTAACTCTGTTCACCCCACTACATTTTAAATGGTTAGATGAAGGCTGGCTTGTTCTTTACTTGTTCTTTAGTCTAATCAAATCACATAACGTTACTGTAGGAAAGCTTATATGCTCACAAAGTAGCAAAGCAATGAACAAACATTCTTTATGCGATGTTAAACTATTTTTTAGAGTTTGAAAATAGATTTTAGACTTTGAATGTGTTTTCTAGTGGAGAGCCTGAACAGCTAGCTAGCCATAGTCAGTCCTTTTTGCAGCATTGTGACAGGTGAGCACTGATTAGACACCTGTCCTTAGGAAAAGAATCTCTCCAAGCAAGTGCTCAGGAGTGTGGGTTTTTTTCTATAATTCTACATATATGTTTGCAATCTGTACTCACTAGTCATGTTTGTTAGCACTGAGAGAGATATATATAGAGGCATAAATAATGTTTTCACATAAGTTAATAACACATTCTATTTTGTATTATCATCAGTCTCACAGTATCAGTAAAATTTTGCAAACAGATCTGAAAACATCCTGATTCACTAATGTCTTCTAAAGACACAGTCCTGAAACACTGCTGCTATCAAACTTACAAAGATCTCACTGCAGGCTTAATTAGGTTTATGTTTCTATAAAATGAGCCATTATCTGCTAATCTAATTTTTGTGTCTAGATTGCAGAGTCTGAAATCTGTAACAAGCTTTTGAAAGTCTTAATTATTTCCTACAATTGCAAAACCTCTACACAGTAAATCCATGCTGGGAACTGTTGACTGGGGTCAGATGTGACTCGAGGTCATTTGTACCATTTCAGCAGAGCTTGGGTGGATGTGCAGAAGACTGAGGGTTAGGAGAACATTGTAGCTTTTTTGCTTTGAGTGAACATGAAGTATTCCTGGGATATTCCCCAGTGCCAGACAAGAGAGGTGAGGCGAGGTTATTCCTTCCTCCTTGAGCAGCAGCAGACAGTAGGAGAGATGCCCTTGTGTCAAGACACTGGATCACTGAAGAAGCAGGGACTGGACTTGGCATAGTGGATTATTTTGTATGTGTTACATTAAATTTCTTCATGCAATGGCTGCCTCTCTGTCAAGTGAGGCTGGAGCTGCAGTTCTTTTGTCTGCCTGCCTTGCTATTTGGACAGCAAGCTTCAGTTCAGGGTAGGATTCAGTTCCGGATCTTGTTGTATCCTTGAATATAACATGGTCTATTTTGAGACACCATGCCTCTAGTTAGGCACCCCTCTTTCAAAGGTGTTGGGTTGTGGACCATCCACTACCCAGTCTGCTCCTCTTCCATCAGGGTAGCTTTAAACATGTAAGAAGCACCACTCTTATTTTGTTTCCATTCTGGCTTTCTGACTAGTTCTGTTGGTATTGAGTATTGCACCTCACACAGGATCCTGAAGATCTAATCCTAGTTGAATCTAATTTCCAACCTGCTTTTCTGTTTCTCCTTTGAGATTGACTTACGCTATGAAGCCAGAAATCTGGAGCGCTTCCGACAAAATTTCCTAGATGTCGATTTTGTGAAGTTTCCAACTCCCCTTTGGCCCTTGGTAACAGCAGATGTTCTAGTGGAAACATTTGAGGTAAGAATTGCAGGTCTGGGAGCAACGGTTGCAGTGAGAAGGCCCTGAGGAGAACATGGCAAGGAGGTGGCTGTTTTGAGAAGGAGAGATGGAGACAGAAGGATACCTTTTTCTTATTTGCCTAAGGAGATTGATGTCCTTAGTGTCTCTTCCACTCTGTTTGCAAGCAGTGCATCCCAGCAGACAGGTAGCAGACAACTGTACAGAAGTGAACACTTGGCCTGAAGCCGAGCAGACCAGCCGCGTGTGCAGCCACCATGTGCTGGCCTGTGCTTTGCAAAGCAACACCATGCTTCACCTCTCCTCTGTAGTGGATCAAAGCAAGGACCTCAGCAGTCTGACACTTTCTGATCCTTACCTCACTTCCCTTATGGATGTTTGAGTCACAGACCAAAGCTACTCTCAGGCTTAGTTTTCCTGCATGTGCTCCTGACAAGGGTGTTTCTGTCCCTGGAATACCGTCCGTCTTTCCAAGGAACAAACCCTTGGTTCTCTCACATCCTCCATCGTACTAAGTACAGCCTCTCTCTGGCAAGTCCTTTCTAGGGTACTGTTAACACCTTCCCTCAACTCTTGGCAGGCAGGGAAAGGTGTGTTTGAAGGTGGGATGCGGGGGTGTTTGACCCCAGCTCTGTCTCTGTTTCAGGAGAGTGAGCCCATTTCGCGCTACCTGCGCGTGGAGATGGGCACAGAGCTGCGGCAGAGACTGGCCAAGATGGGCATGGACATGCTGCTAAAGATGGTAGGTAGGCACTTGGCTGGGGCTGCAAGTGAAGGTTGTTTTCCTGCAGAAGCTATTCACTTTGGGTAAGAAGACAATGTGGCTAAAGAGAGAACCCATTTGCTTCCTACCTGTACCAGGTCTGGGTAGAGCCTGGGCTGGATACACGCCTGCTCAGGCTCTGCCACAGGGCTCTGCCACTGCAGCTGGGCCTCTGCCTGCACACAATAGGCCTGGCCTGTGCACCTTGGTCAGCCTTTGCTTAGGACACCCACTAATCCATTTAATGAATATGCACATATTGCCCAAGTACCTTGAAGTGCAACATTATTAGCAAATGTCATGTGCTCTGCAGAGATCATGGATGTGACTCAGAGGGAAATGAGCGAGCTGGTTTCTTAATTTATCAACTCCTCTAAAACTGCCTTTTTGTGAGGGAGAACTAAATCTGGAGTAAAGAAAATGAACCTGGCCAGATTCAGTTTCTGGCTAGCTAGTTCTTCTGTATTTGAAATAATCCCAAATAATCTGGAAAGGAGTGTTGAGAGGGTGGTACAAGTGTCTTGTGAGGAGCCAGGAGAACCAGCAGGGAAGAGCTGCAAAAGCTCCTGACAATACTGAGTGTGTGGGCAGTGTGTGTCAGATGAAATGCTGCTAACTGCAGCATTGTGCTAGGGCAATAGTGAGCCTCCAGTTCTGGCTCCATGTAGTACGACAGGCTCTGAAATAGCTTTTGCCACTCAGAAAAGCAATGCTGGAACTAGAATAGTTTTATGCTAAGATTGGTTTCAAATTTTAGGAGTAGGAAAGAATTAAAGAGCAAAAAAACAACATTATGTCTGTAGGTAAAACAAATATCTCTTTCTTGAGTACTCTCTGCAGTTTTAGTCCCTCGCTGTCCAGGACCCTCCATTTCAAGAGCTGTCGTAGAACTAGAAGAGGTGCAGAGGAAGGCAGATAGGATGATTACTCGTGTGGAATGGCTTTCATACCAGAATGGTGAAATAATTTGGACTCTTAACTCTGGAAAGCAGAAAGATGAGTAGCTTATGACAGGGATTATGCAGTCATGAGTGCACGAGAATGAATATGGATCTATTGTGTATGGTTTCCCAATGAGGAGGATATAAAATTGGCAGAAGTAGTTTTTTTTCAGGCAATACCAAAAAAAATTTTTTTCACACTGCTCTAATTTTTTACATGGCAGTTGAACAAATCCGTAGGAGAAATCCATGAAATACAAAGATAAACTCCTTGGGGCGGGAAGTCCTGCAGTCTCAGGTGGCCAGGAGGGTTAGGGGGGAAGTACTGTTTTGTTCTTGTCCTCTTGCCAGTCCTTTCTGGTGCTAACTGCTGGCTGAGTCAGAGAAGAGCTACACAGATTTATTTCCTCTTCTCTTGTGTTCCTTACTTTTCAATCCAGTTGTAATGTGGGTTGGTGTCCTGCACTAGACAAACTTAACAATTCACCACAACTTTTGCCACTGAATGGCAAATGGCCTATTCTTACTGCATTACTCTTTGCTAAGGCCCACCAGTGTGCCCCAGTTTAGGGGTAATTGCCAAAGGGCCCTGCCATTCCCTGCTGAGACTCCTGGCTGTCCTCCTACCTGACCTCTAGCAAACACACTGGATTACTTCACACAGCTCTGCTGACTCCCTGAGTACCAGCCTTGTCAGCAGAGCGGCCTCCAGCAGAATCCACCTGCTGTGCTGCTGCCAGGGGTGATGCCCCATCATGGGTAATGACAGAGAACACCACAAACAACCCTCTGCCGTTTGCCTGGGAGCTGTGGTTGGGCAGGTTTGCTTGGAACGAGCTGCTCTCAGACTTACCTGTCCTCCAGATCTTTGTTGACAACTTTGTCCACGCCGACCTGCACCCCGGGAACATCCTGGTTCAAGGCACGGCCCGGCCGGGCAGCCCCCGGCCGGAGCAGGCGGCCATGGTGGACGTGTGTGACACCCTGGTGCTGGAAGTGCGGCCGCCCCCGCGGCAGCTGCGCCTGGTGCTGCTGGATGCCGGGATCGTGGCCGAGCTGCAGAGCGCCGACATGCAGAACTTCCGCGCCGTGTTCACAGCTGTGGTCCAGGGACAGGTGAGGCTCCTCAGGCATGGGGCTGGGAAGCTGAGGCTGGGGAGGGGAGATGGCCGTGGAATCTGATGGCCAAAGTGAGAGTTTTCTCTCTATTTCCCCTTAAAATGCTAAGGGCAAGGAGACTTGCTAGCATATTATCCCCAAACACAAGGGGAGGCTGCCAGAGCAGAGCAATTTCTGGGCCCGAGGAGCTAGAAGGTGCTAAATGGGAAGCATTGGCTGCCACTTTGTGGTTACGAGTGCTTCTGCTGCAAGTTACGAGTCACTTGGGAGCCACTGTTGCAGAATCTGTCCGGTTTTGCTAGAGGAGAGGAGGGAATGGGTTAACATCTTCATCTGCCACACGTGTACCCCTCTGCGGCCTTGCTGCTGGAAGGCCCATATGCCTTCCTCCGTTTTGCTGTTGTGTCAGCATCTGTAGAGAGGAAGCGAAACAGGTGCGTGTTGTGGGGGTCTGACCTCTGCTAGGCTCCTCCATGTAAAGGGAACTACTATATCTTCCTGCCTACTTGAAACACACTGTCAGATGGACTAGAGAACCCAGTGCTGGTGCCTCCTCCTTTTGAGAACAAGCATCATGCTCCTGCTTGCCTGTTGCTGTCTCTCAGCTGCAGCGTGAAGGGCTCACTAACACACCTCAAGAGGGACACGTTTTTTCTTGGTCTGCTGAAGCATGCCAAGGAATCCGTGCTAAACCCTGTGTCCAGGCCCATCCTGTGCTGCCAGGGGCACTTCTCAGCTACTAAAAGCCAGAACTGCAAGCATCCGATTGCAAGTCACCAGTGAGCAAGTTCTGATTGTGCTTTCAACTTGTTTCTCAGGGGGAGAGGGTGGCAGAGCTGATCCTCCACCACGCCCGTGCCAACCAGTGCCAGGACATCGAGCGGTTCAAGGCTGAGATGGCAGAACTCGTGACCAAGTTCCGGGGGAACACCATTGCCTTGGGAAAGGCAAGTGCACAATGTCACATCCTCACCTACCTGCAGTTCAGTGCAACTTGGCACTGAAAACTGAAACAAAAGGGTGTTTTGATCAGCTGTTAAACACTCCTTGTGTATTCCAGCTTCAGGTGGGAAATCTCCTCTCGAGTGTCTTCAAACTATTGATGACCCATAAGGTGAGGTCCTGTCCCTGTCTGCCTTTAATAGTTGGAAGTTCATCTCGGGAGGGAGAAGTACTGGGAACATGACAGGCTAACAAGGAGGGGGACTGACTTCTGAAACAAACTGCTAGGAGAGGAACTGCAGGCACGGTGTTTCTCAGGTCTTATACACACTCTGCCAAGTCCAATTTCTGTTTTGTTGGGGCTTTTTTGTCTCAATACTTCATTTAATGGTTGATATTGTTTACTAAATGGAGTATTTTTGTAATATGTAGTTTTTCCTATCTTTTTTATAGTCCCTTATACTATAGATATCTCCTTATAACTGATTACTTGGGGGACAAGTTTCCAGAGTTGCAAACAGCTTTGGAAATCAAGAGACCTACGGTGGCTTAAACTAGGGGTGAGAAGGTTGTCAGCCACAGGGCTGCAGAGTCCAGCTGGTGGAGTTACATTATAGTTTCAGGTGTGCAAATGCTCTCCCCAGCCTCTTCCCTTCCCTCTCAGCTTAGGCAGAGCTGGTACTTTGGTTGAAGGGGCACAGAAGAAGATAAGGTCCACTGAGTCCATTCAGTCTGTTGTGGTTCCAGGTGAAGCTCGAGAGCAATTTTGCTTCCATCATCTTTGCCATCATGGTTCTGGAAGGACTAGGACGTTCACTGGACCCTGAACTGGACATCCTGGAGGCAGCTAAGCCACTGCTCATCAAAACTGCAGCTTCTGCCCTCAAATAGACTCCTGTGGCTGCTGCCCTCTCCCTGTGGGGGTTACCTGTGCTGCCTGTGAGCTGACACAGAGCGAAGCTGAAGGGGAGACGTCACGTGTACCCAGGGACATGCTGTGTAGTGGTTGCTCTCCACTAATGCTGCCTTCAGTCATTTCGGCCAAGCACCAGGCATGGGATGATCAGTAGGTCTATTCCAGAAAGCAGGAAGAATTTGCACAATTGGACATTTCCCACTCATCGCACAGTTCTAAGAGCTAATGTGCTCTGGTAGTTTTTAAAAACATCTTCAAAAAGATGTTCACTGATCAAGTCTGTTTTAAAATATATCAGGCTAAATATTTGATTTACTGATTTACCTGTCACTGTGGTATGAGAAATGATGTTCTAACATCACCTAAGCAACACATTCGGGCTGAAAAGAGCCACTAACCCTGTTTATCTTTTGTACTTTTAACTTCTACTTTTATTGTAGAAGTGTCCTAACATCCTGTAGTAGTCTGTTCTTAGTCATTTTGGATGACAAAAACAGACTATTTCAATTTTTGTTCAAACTTCTGTACTCTCTAGTACATTATGATAGGAGTTTGGATTATAAACAGCAAAATAAAATATTTACCTAGGCAGAAAAATCCAATTCCATAATAAAAAACAACTTCTGGGAATATTTGTCCTGGTCTTAATTTTTCTGTTTCTGAAACTTAAGAGGTTTTTTTTTTTCCCTCTTTGTGTGATTTTTCTCTACTACCCTCCCTGGTGCTCCCCTGGTTTCACTCAACTCAACTCAAAACCTTAACTGATACACAGATACTTAAGGGTTTTTTTCCAGCAGTTTCCAAACCAGAGTCCAAGCATTTTCCTACTGGATCAAAACCACATTGCATATGTTTAAAATCAAATAGAGCCAGCAGAAGAGCTGGATTATAAGTGGTATTTACAGTCAGTTATTTTAATACCAGTATTAAAATTATTTTATGGCTGCATTTTAATAGTGAGAAGCACAGTCCGTGAATGATTGGAAATAGCGTGGTACTAAATATATTCCCAGATACACACCGTGTGAAAGGGCAGTAGAGCAGGGTTGCTGCAGTGGTCTGTGCTCAGGTGGTTAAGCAATGAAGAGAAAGTACATAAGCAGACAATCTGCTCTTTTATAGTGATTATAAAGTAATGATTAATAGCACATAAATGAAGTCTGAAAAATAAGTTTCGATTCAGCTTAATATATTTAATATACTTTCCTTTAATGGCTGCATATTCCATTTCCAAGTGCGTAAGGAGTAGAGTTTAATACCTTTTAAGTTTTAGGCTTGTTTCTCTAAGTCTAGTTAGAATCATAAGCAGGCACAGCATTGCCCTAACTAGCACAAGATTTTATGTAAAAGAGCACTCAAACAAGAAGAGAAGCAAGCAACCCCCAAACGTTACCCTGAAGAAAATCTCCATGTGCCACCAGCACCTGCATTCCCTCAGTAGGGAGTGTGCCAGGTCTGGGGCACAACCCTCCGTGCTCTTCTGAGCAAATTCCAGCCAACTTTTCCAGACACTCAACAGAGTGGAAACTGTTCCAAATGATGGGATTTCATGTCTAAAATGCAAAATTTTGCCTCACATGTAGTTTCCATAATCTGAAGCAAGTTATATTTTTTTTCAGACCTTAGCTTTGACATTTTGTTTGTCAAAGCCTTCACCTTATACTGAGGTTCATCTTTCCTTTTCCCACTTTTTTTTCTTTAAGCAAAATCTGAGGATGCCTCATGCATTTTAGGGATCCTAAAGTTTAAAAATACCCATTTTAGCTCTTAAGGCCTCAGAATAGCTTGTAAACATCTGGAGGAGAGACTTAACCTTGTCTTTTTAGGAAAAAGCTGAAGGCATAGCCTCTCCATTATCCCTGGAGGAATGCAGTCTGACACTTACTGCTAGGGAACTGCTGGCCATTCAGAAGATTTGGCAGGATTTCAAAGGAGCTCTCTTTTACAAATTTTCTTAATTCTACTTTTTTTTTTTTTTTAAGAAACTGCCATGATCACTGGTGCTGTATTCTCGTAAGAGGCATAAATTTTTATAATGTGCCAGAAAGTGTGTATCATGTTTCTAACTGTACACAGAATGTCAGGCAGAATTTAAATTTTATATCTAGTTTGGTTCTAGGCATTACTTGAAAGAAGGTATCACATATATTGTATTCATTTTAGCATATTCTGTGTAAAATAAAGATATTTTCATATAGCTCTGACTGTTTCAGCAAATAAATTGAGCCATGTCCATTCTCCTTTCCTAAATACCCACCTGAACTTTCTGGTTACCCAGAGCTGATCAGCGCATTCCCTGTGGCTGTGCCACAGGGGATTTTGTAGCTCAGATGATGTGAGGAAGAGGGAGCACTTCAGGATGTGACCAGTACAACCTCCTCCTCCTCCTCTTTGGCACCTCCACTCACCACAGCACAATGCACTAGAAAATCCCTCCTTTCTGATGCAGAAAAGTGCCTCTCGGTGTGCCCTGCTGCCCCTCTCAGGGGAGGGGGAAGCCAGTGACTCCAGAAAGAAAGGCAGGTGAAGCAGAGAGCAGTGAAGTGCACTCTGGCTGCATTGAAAGGGAGAGTAAAGACCTCTCCAGGAATCCTAATGCCACCTGTCACAACTCTGCCCTGGCACACTGACTCACACCTGACAGCACAGAGCAGCTCTGTGCACTGCTCCAGGCCGGCTCACCCACTGTGCAGCTTCCTTACGTGAGCAGGGATGCCCGGAGCAGCAAAAGGTTCTGTTCCCTGAGGTACTGCTGGAGGGCACGGAGTTTCTGGCCTTCTTTTTCCATCTTCAGACGAGAACTGTCTCTTCTCTGGAACACTCTCACTTTGGCAGCCTGGTGCTGGTTTTGCTGTTTGTTCTGCTCCTGGGCTTCTTGTTCCAGCACTTCCTGCCGTGCCTGCCTTCTGCTCCTCAGGAGCTCCTGCATAAAAACATTGAACACTGTACAGTCAGCTTTCATGCCAAATTTCATCCTCGCTTTTCACCTCTGTGGTCCCCAGCATAAGAAGAACTTGGACCTGCTGGAGTGAGTCCAGAGGAGGATCACCACGATGCTCAGAGGGCTGGAGCACCACTGCTATGGAGACAGTCTGAGAGAGTTGGGGCTGTTCAGCCTGGAGAAGAGAAGGTTCTGGGGAGACCTTAGAGCACCTTCCAGTGCCTAAAGGGACTACAAGAGAGCTGGAGAGGGACTTTTTACAAGGGCATGGAGTGACAGGACAAGGGGGAATGGCTTTAAACTGAATAGGAGTAGGTCTAGATTAGATATTAGGAAGAAATTGTTCCCTGTGAGGGTGGAGAAGCCCTGGCACAGGCTGACCTGAGAAGCTGTGGCTGCCCCATCCCTGGCAGGTTGGACAGGGGGTTCTGAGCAGCCTGGTCTAGTGGCAGGTGTCCCTGGCCATGGCAGGGGGTTTGGGACTAGATGAATACAATCCAAATCACCCTACAAAACTATGATTCTCACTAGCAGAAGTCAGAAATGGATATAATCTATGGAAATTCATTCCTTGCATGCAGAAGAACTCCTTTTATGGCACAGATAGGGAATTTTACTTCCCACCTTTCATCTTTATACACATGTCCAAAAAATGCTACCCTTTTGTATCTCTAAATGATACAGTTATACTGGATGTAAAACAGGTGAAAGATAAGTACTCCAGATAGTGACACTGCTGGAAACATGGCAGAAGAGGAAAATAACTTCTGGAATTGCCCTTACCAGCCTTTCTTTCTCTTGTTCATAGCTCCTTTCATTGCTTTCTGCCTGCAACTCCTCTCTCTGCAAACGCTGTGTCTTTAAGAACTGAAGCCTCTGCCTTGCCTTCCTCTCCTCCTCCTCTCGAAAGAAGGATTCCTTCCTGCTCCTCTCAGCCCCAGCAGCCTGGAGCAGTGCCATGTGCTGCAAAGCTCTCTCTTTGTGCCCCAGCAGTTTCTCCAGCCCTTGCAACGTTCTCTGACGCAATCGCTGCCTGTTTCCAAAACAAAATTTCTCAAATTTCTCATAAAGAAAGAGCAATAAAAAAAGAGACAGTGCATAAGACACAAAGCAGATATTCTGGCAATCCATGCTTAGTTAGTATTCCAGGACTCTTTGTTATGTTGTGAGGATTGAACCTGTGTCCCAAACAGAGGTAGCAAAACCCCCAAATGGGCTGGTGCCTGATGTCAGCACTTTTGGGCTGACAACAGGATTGAAGGGAATTTGCCCTTGGATATAATGCTGTGCACCCACTCCCTCACACCTCAAGCACCAATTTTATTCCCATTAAGGAACCACTGTGACCCCTCTGCAGAGTCCAGCAGAAAGCACAACATGGGATGTGCAGGGACTGAAGGAGAGCAGCAGGGAGCAGATGTTACCAACCTTCCAACATTTAGCACAAAAAGCAGTCAGATCCCTGGCATCACCTCTGGCTGTCCCTGCGCAGCTGGCGTCGGATGCCATCTGCCTCTTGCTGCTGCTCCCTCTTCAGCTGCCTCTGTTCCTCTTGCCACCTTTTGTGCTCAATCTTGGCTCTGCTGAAGTCCATCTCTTTCCACCTCTCCTGATATGCAGCACTACGGATTGATTTCTAAGAGAAAAAAACCCAACTGACCCTTAGTCCCATCAGTATTATTTTTCTAATGCAAACTGTAAACACACAAAACCAGAACAGCTCAGTTCCAATGTCACTCCTGAGGCCTAGAAGCTACAAAGGCTGTAGTGTTGATTCCCATCCATGAAAACGCTGAGGATGATGCTAAAACCTGTAGAAAACATTAGGCTTAACCAACAAAGAGGTGCCTGAAAATCCAGTTTTAAGAGTTCTCCATAGGTCAGTAGGCTGTCCTGTTCCGGTGTTGAGCCAATGCTTAAAACTCCCCAATCTTTGGGTCAGCTTCTGGATCAGATGTAAAATCCAGGTTCTGACCACAAACCGTTTTATGTATTCCTTACTAGATTTTATTAGCAAGAGAAATACCTGCCCCCCTCTGGCCAAACCCAGAACATTCCTGGAGTTTTCTGCAGGCGTTCCAACTCTTCACCCCCTGTTGTTTGAGATTTCTACCTGTGCTCATGCAGTCTTTGTTTTCTTCAGTGGCAGCTTCATTTCAATGCTGTAGTGTTGCTGGTTTGTGTTTAAAATGCACTGTGCTATGTACAGAGATGAAGGAGCACCTACAAGGCCTCTTTACACAACCACAGTGAAATATTTATTTGTTTATGAACCCCCTACAGTGCCCTTTATGATGGAAGTACAAGCAAACACCACCGTAACTTTAGACATGTATTCCAGATTACATTGCTAGAGCTGTTTGGGGCTGGAACAGAGTTCTCCCAAAATATTTTCTTCTGTCAAACGCATCCTCTTTCCTCCTATTCCCAGGTGCAGTTAGCATGCTCCTGCTATCAGCTGCTCCTCTGCGAACAGAATGTCTCCTTCCAGTGCTTTCCTGGGGACAACCTGAATACCACCAGCTGGAAAACACTACAGGACTTTCAAATAATGCTCCTGCCAGTCTTACACAGCATTTTGACTGGTCTCCCTTAACACATTGATCTGTATGGCTTCCCAGGGGCTGTAAACAGCTTTGTTCTCCAGTGTGTTGCTATTCTTAGCAATAAAATGTACCTTGTGGGTGTTTGGGTTTAATGACACACACAAGGAGAGATCAAAGAAAGAATCAAAGGTGTTTATAGGTGGGAGGTGAACAAATGATGTTTGCCAACAGGTAAAGTACTGGCCTAAGGATCAGGAGACTTCTAGTTCCACCCCTGCCCTAACATGCACTCTTTGCTATGGGACTCACATGACTGCCTAAACTTCGTCTTTTTTGCTTTCAGTATCTGTAAAAGAGGAACAATTTTTTTTTTGCTATCTAGTAGAGCTGGCTAAGAAACTTTTATTTAGAAGAGATTAGATCTAACATAAATAAGCATTCTGTCAAAAGTGCTGAGCAAAAATCCCACAAGTGCCCTGTCCTGTACAATGTGGGTTCCCAAGTGGAATCCTTAAGCTTCTATTAGGCATAACCATTATTCTACACAGGCATCATTTTTGTTGCAGCAAAAAACCTTTGTGAAAGATCAGAGAGAACATTCTCACATGACATGACCAAATCTCCTGATCCCAAGAACTAAATCTGGTTTGGAGCAAATACTCACTGTGATGCTTTTGTCTTTTAGAAGATTTGGGAGATGCATGGATCTCCCAGCCAGAAGGTCGGTGGTACTGTGTGGTCTCTGCACACGAAGGGCTGACCTGATGGTCAGGCTGTCTTTCTCCAGTGATTGATTCACCTGGGCAAAGAAGCTCTGGCGCCTGAAAGGAACCAAAGCACTGCTTCCCAGGGAAGGGCTCCTCTGGGAATGCTGGACTGGAGCTTCTGCCACTCCGGACTCAAAAAAGCCTTTCAAATAAATTAGGGCAAGGACATATGAGAATATAGGAAGCTTATAAAAAGAAAGAAAAGTAAAAGAACAAAAGGTCTTCTCATATAAAATATATCCAAGCAAGGATTTTATAACATTTTCCTCTGAGGAAGCGGGACAATTTTTAGTCCCCATGAAAGAGGTTCCAGCTTTCCAGAAACAACCTTGCAATCAGGCAAGAGTTTTGCCTGGGAACACAAGATCACTGACTCTTCTTACAGCTTCTCAGGCTAAAGGATTGTTTATGTGGTATCTCACAGAGAGGCATGAGCTGCTCTGAGACAAGCAAAAATGGTAAATCTTTTGATAGGGCAAAGCCTGAGCTCTACACCCTGCTGAGAGACAGGAGACATTAGCATGGGCACAGCCCTGCTAGCACAGCTTTTGGGTAACTGAGAACATGAGCAGAGTTTGCTCACACCTTTCTGCTAAAGACAGGGCAGCCCTGAGTGGTAGCTGTTGCATGGAGTGATGCTGGAACACCAGCTGGGAGGAAATGTGCATTCCTGTTTGACTTTTTATTCTCCCTCTTCCAGCAGTGTCACAAAGCAGTAACAGAGAAAGCTTTAGGCTTTCAGAATCCTCTCTTAGATGCCTGCAATTGTCACAAAGCTGAGAACAGCAACAAATTGATTAAAATCATGATCCAGCCCCTTTTGGCTGTTAAGGGAACAAAATTTTACTCAGTGACATTATAAAGCAATAATTTTCAGCACAGAGAAGAGGGTTGTTCTGCAGAACAGTCCTGGTGAAATCTTGTTGCTATACACGGTCATAGTTAATCTTACATATTATTTTTTAGAGGAAATTTTTATTTTTACTGAGCTCTATGACATAGGTTAAGAAACCCCAAAAGCTACTGCAGTAGTTGAGCTGTAAAACCCAAAATTCCCAACTTCCATCTGAAAATTCTTTCACCTTGAGAAGAAGATGAATAACTTCTCAAGCCATAGCACCATTAATATCTACATATAAAGATACTACACAATGGTGCTATAGTCACAGCATGGCCTTATGGTATTTTCTTTTGAAGCACCAAGAATTATGGTAACAGCTCTTATACCTGATGCCATCCTGCACTGGTATTATGTGCTAAGTCTTACGTTTGGGTAAAAGAACTACAGTTCCAATACCATGCTCGTGTTCAAAATTAGCTTCAGTTTCAGCATCCTGCTGCCTGCTCTCTGCTTCTTCCTTGTGCTCTGTCTCCATTAACCAGCTGTCTGTGTTGACAGCAACATCAACCATAGCATGAGCCATCTCCCTCTGAGGGCCCTAGAAGTAACAAGAAATGCAATCATAATCCAGACTTGATAAGGAAAAGAACAGGTTTGTTTAATGAACTTACAGCATAAGATCTTAAGTTGTAACTGAAGTTTAAGAGAGAATGAAAAAACCCAAATTTCAGGGGAAGTTCTTTATTAAAGAAACACCTTATGCTAATTTCTGATCACTTCCTGAGTCTCTCTATGTCTTCAAATGACCTAAAGTACTTTTGCCTGAAAGGGCTCAAACTGGTACAAAGGAGATCAGGCCAGAGGAGCTCTGGCTGAAAGACAGCCCTGCTTCTGGCACGTGCCAGAATTTGGATTCTAACCCTTGCAGAGCAATGGAGATAAGCGTGGCAGGAGCTGGTGCACATAAAGCTCCTCCTTACTGATCCTCACCCAGTGCTCTGCTCACAAGCACCAAAGCAGCTGCTGAGGATTGCATAAGTCTCTTGTGGTCCTTGATTCGGAAAGGGGACACCTCTAACAGGGCGGAGAAGTATCTTAATAGAATTACAGAATCACAGAATCACCAGGTTGGAAGAGACCTTCAAGGTCACCGAGTCCAACCCATGCCCTAACACCACCCTCAACTCAACCATGGCACCGAGTGCCACATCCAATCTTTTTATAAATACATCCAGGGATGGTGATTCCACCACCTCCCAGGGCAGACGATTCCAGAACTTTATCACTCCTTCAATAAAAAACTTTTTCCTAACATCCAACCTAAATATCCCTTGGCACAGCTTAAGACTGTGTCCTCTCGTTCTGTCAGTTGTTGCCTGGAGAAAGAGACCAACCCCCACCTGACCACAACCACCCTTCAGGGAGTTGTAGAGAGTGATAAGGTCACCTCTGAGTCTCCTCTTCTCCAGGCTGAACAGCCCCAGCTCCCTCAGCCATTCCTCATAGGGCTTGTGTTCCAAGCCCCTCACAAGCCTTGTTGCCCTCCTCTGGACCTGTTCAAGTGTCTCAATGTCCTTCCTGAACTGAGGGGCCCAGAACTGGACACAGAATTATGCAAGAGACTGCCTTGGTTTGGAACAATCCTAACTGTAATCCTTATCCAGTGTCAAGTCTTCTGACACTTTTTCCTTTTTTGCCTTACCTCCTTCACACAGAAGCAGAACGTAGAGGAACTGGGCTATGCGACACTTCCCATATTCTGCATCTGTGGAAGAGGTTCTAGAAGCCTGCTCCAGGCAGGGACAATGACAGATTATAGCTCTCACCCCAATCAAAGAATCAGGAAGACAGTGCAAAGTCTCTCCATTCTTTAGCAGGCAGGCACAAGGACCAGGCCTTAAACCTCTAGTAATTGTTTGGTACCAAGGGCAGTAAAGTTGAAGTAACAAAGCAGATATTTATACAAAAAGCAGACCATATATTATCAGAAGACCAAGGGTGAAGCACTTTTTACCTTCTCAGCTTCTATAACCTCATGGTCCTCCTTCAAACAAGACCAAACATCTTTTGGAACATTTTCTGTCTCCAAACTCTTCTTTTCCTTTATCTCTTCCTCTCTGGAAACATTTTCTGAAGATGCAATCCTCAATCCAGACAGTTCCTGTTCTATTTTCTTGCTGAGCTTTTCTTCAGTCAAACTTGCTCCCGGGATGAAGGCATTTCCCTGCTGCACTTTGCACCCTGCAGGCCCTGTGGGTTCCCAGGCTCCCAGGCAGCACTGGGGAAGTGAGGGACATCTCCAGCTACACTTTCCACAGGGATGAGTGGCATACAGAGCCCCTGGGCAGCAATCCAGGTCCAGGTGACCCTGTCTGTAGTGCCCTGAGGCTCTATAACCCGGTGTCACAAGGTATGGGTAGTCCACACTTGAATCTACCACCATCTGCCTGGCTGCTAAGGGCATCTGCAGCTCCAGCAGGATGCGTTCGCTTAAGGGCAGGGGAATCCGCAGAGCTTGGGCAGAAGACACCTCCTTAGTCTGCCCATTCCAGAAACTCACAAGCACTCCCCTTTCATTGTGAGCTGTGCATACTGGGGGGGGAAAAAAAGGCAAGTAATGTATTAGCAGCATGTCATTCTGTGTGACTTATCGCCTACAGAGCAGGAGGTAAAAGTAATGACTTGTGTTTCAGACAGTTCTGTAACAACTTCCACGATTTTATTCTTTATAGGTTTAAAATTTGACTTTCTTCTGAATTTTCTATGAGGAGATAGCAGACAGAAAAAAAAATCTCACTTGTCAAAGTGGGTGGGATTTTACCCTGAAATTGCCGGAAAGCAGACTAACAGATAATCAGGTGAATACTCAGGAGGGCCAGGAATGTTTTTTGCCTTGTGTTGGGAGGATGCTACCCCCAACCTCTAACTTTTTAGGAAATTTTCACCCACAGAACAAAGCAAAGGTGAATTCTGTGAGCTGTGTTAATTCTGACCCTGAAAAAGTGTCAGTGCCAACAATAAAAACACAATGAAGAGAACCCAAGCAGCAAGAGGTGAATTCTCTGTGCCAGGGCCTGTTCTCCTCCCTGCACAGTGACCAGCACCCGTGGTGAGCCTAGTGCTGCTAAGAAAACCAGAACACCCAGTACCTAAAGGTGCCTCCTTGTTCTCCACAACCCTTAGCACAGTGCCAGGGCCAAAACGTTTGGCTGGAGCCTCCCATGGTGCCAAGACCCTGTCCCCTGGAGCAAGAGGCTGTCGCCGGGCGTCTTCGTAGTGGAGAATGTCATAGAGAGGTGTTTCCTGCAGGCCAAGCTGGACCTTGCCCTTCAGAGCACGACTTTGGTCAAACTCAATTAAAAAACCTTCCCTGGAGCCCTGCAAGAGTAGAACATGTGGTTTGCAAGGCAAGCAGCTGGGTCCAATTAACAGCCAAGCTTAAGTGCTAAGAGGGAAGTGGCAGAAATCCCAGGAAGTGGAACGTGATCTGGGAATGCAGCTTTCCTCTTCTACCAGGGTTTCACTGTACTGTGTCCATACCACTTTAAAAGTAAATAAAAAGCTGGGGTTTAAGGGGCTGACAGACTTTTTCTTCCTTTCACTTTGGACTTAGATTTTAGTAAGAACACAATTAGCAGGCTAAGGCAGAACTCTACCAGGAAAGCCTCCCAACACAAAAAGAGGATCCAAAAGAAACTGTGTATGACACAGTTTACTATAATCAGGAGGATAACAAACAATCCTTCCGCAATCAGAAGGATAACAAACAGTAAAAAGTCACAACTGTCATAAATTTAAATACATTAATTGAAGCCTTCAGCAGTGGGTGAGGGCAAGATCTGTTGCCAAAATCTCAGCCACCTTTGCAGATCTTTGAGTGCGCTTAAACAGATAATAGTCAGCTCCTACTCCAGCTGATGTCTCTTGTGCCTGCAGCTGTTCCCATCTGTTCTACCCCACACTGGAGCTTACAGACATCCTCACCTATACTAGCACCAAAATTTATTTAACTAACCTGCAAAATGCAAAATGAACCGGATTTTTAAGGAAAACCTGCAGGGGGGATTTTCCGTCTGGCATCTAAAATCACGTTGCAATTCCCAGAAACAGGGATGGAAAAGAATGAGGAAAGCTCTCAGTTTGGTAAAGAAGAAGTGGACCCCGGAGACAAACATTTTGGATTCCTAGCTGCTGTTTAGCTAACCAACTCTGCTGCTAGGCTGGGCAAAGGTAGACAGTAGGGATAAGGGACCTGTCTCTGAATAAAAACTCATTATAACTACAAAACCAGATTGATCTCCAGGCTGCTCTTACTTGCAGGGCTCCTTACAGCCAACAGCCAGTCAGCACCAGGTAAGAGAAGAAAATAGGACGCGGGGAGGCAACAGTGGCTATGAAGTGCATGGTAGCACTGGAGGGGCACCCCACAGCAAGGGCTTGGGCCTGGTGAGGCATGGGAAGAGCAGAGGAAAAACCATACATGCCCTTACAGCCAAGTTCCCAATAAATATTACCTTCACCTCCTGGACAATGCGGCCCAGGTAGTAATAGCCATCAGTTTCTCTCCTTGCCAACACACGAGCTCCCCTCAGGACACGGGAAGCCTCCGGGGACGAACCAATGAAATTCCTTTTGGTTGAGGATATCAAGGGCATACAGAAGGGACATGGGTTCCACGCACAAACAGGACAGCTATGGAAAACAAAAGTACAAGAAGTAATGAAAACCTTGGCAACAGATACTCTGCAACTGACTGCAGTGAAAACAAACAGAACCAACATGGAACACAGGCCCCACCCTGCAATAACTGTCTTTGTTTCCCAGCTTTTTCTCCTCTGCTTTTCCAGTGACCCATCTACAGGTTATGAGCTTACTGTGTTACTGGACATCTTGGCAGCAGAGAGCCACAGGAATCTCTATCAGCTGTGTGACAGCACTGGACATGTGAGATGGATGTGGAGCTTACCTAGAAGGGGGAAGGAGGAGATGGAAGCAGAAAATAAGCATGATTTTTGAACGCTTAAATCCTTAAACAGGAGTACTATTTATAAAGTTGAAATTTACTTTCAGTTTATTACTTCTCTCGATAAATCTTCCACCATATCTTGTGGTACTATGCTGCTTATCTGTAAATGCTTCACAAATGGTTTTGATTTTGAGAAACCAAGTTTGGACAGAAGGAATATTTTAAAAAAATGCAAGAACTAGATGATAAACCCCTCCTTATGCTGCACCTGGTTTCTGTTCAGCTGCTAGGTATGTAGCAGGGGCAGCCAGTGGCCACGTGTGCACTGCTGCTTACACAGCTTCCAAGCTCCCCTGGCAAACAAAGCTGAAACATCAAAGAAAGGACCTGAAATCAAGGAAGAGTGAAGAAGGTGGGGGTTGAATCTAGAGGGACAAAGTTGCCTCTGCAGGTACAGCCAGCAGCAGAGACATCCGGCCCGAGCAAGATGGGAAACGTGAGATGCTGGAGAACAAGGACACAGGGAACAGAATGCCAGGGACTGCAAGAAGGCAGAAAGACAAAATACAAGGCAGCTGGAAGGTGGAGCTGACAATAAAACCATGAACTTTATATCAAAGCATTCAGCTTTTATGGAAAAACACAAACTTGGTATGGAGCACCTTTCAAGATTGCAACATGCTGTTGCACATGGTAAGTAAAAACAGTGGTTGAATGGTTTGCTGCTATTCCCTGTAAACTGCTGCTGAAATTGCATTAGGGCTCTTCTCAGGTGAGCAGGGAAATGAAAATTCCTTAACTATAAGGCCATTCACTGCTGTTTCAGCTGAGGATGTCAGGTGTTTGGGATGTTAACACATTGAGAAGATAGTTATTTATTTAAAATACTTTCAGGAAGGTGGCAGAAACTCTTCTTTGTGGAGTGTTATCCAATAATGATTCAGGAGGAATAACAAGTGTGGATTAATCTTACACTGGCATCATACCTTGTCAGGAGGAGTAGGGGGTAGTCTGATTCCTTGAAAGGATCCCCCTGATAGTCCGGCTACATTCTTCATTATTTTTTGCTTGCTTCTTTAGCGATCACGTCAATGTCCCAGAAGGCACACCATATATACTACTGGATGCAACTGGTTCTCCACAAGAAGTTGGTAGAATTCCTCCAACCCTTGCTCTGGCAAATGCCGGTGAACAGATCCACCCACCGACAGGATGAGTTTCCCATTATCCTCACAGTGTCGGGACTGAAACCAGGCTGCAGCTCCAGGAACACGGCTGCGAGAGCACTAACCGGGCAGGCGCACTGCTGTAGCACCTGTGGGAGAGGGGAAAAGGGAAACAAGAACAAAACGCTCTCAGATGCTCAGATCTTCGCTGAGGCGGGGCGGGTGGGAATTCTGTACTGGGCATTTCTACGCTGGGGCGTCCGGGAGCTCGCCCCTGATTCCCGCTCCGGAAGCCGGCGCACAGGGCGGGAAGAGGCTCCGCACAGGGCGGGAAGAGGCTCCGCACAGGGCGGGAAGAGGCTCCGCGCCAGCCGCTCCCTCCGCGCCACCGCGGCCCCGGGGCTGAGCCCCGCAGCCCGGCCCCGCGCGCGTGCCCGTTGCTGNCGGAGTGAGGAGGGGCCGTGCTGTGTTGCAGCGCGGGCGGCGGGGTGCACATCCCGCCGCGGTACCGGCAGTTCCCGGAGCTGACGCGGGCGCAGGTGATCCGAGGCGAGCTCCTCAGCGGCTTCATGTGGTTCTGGATCTTGTGGCACTTCTGGCACAACTCGGACATGGTGCTGGTGAGGCCGGCGCGGCGGCCGGGGGCGGGGGGCGCGGGCCGGGCCCCGGCCGCGCTCTGACGGGCCTCTCTCCCAGGGACACTTCCCGTATCCCGACGCTTCGGCCTGGACGGACGAGGAGCTCGGGATCCCTCCGGACGATGCGGAATAGCAGCACACCGGTNATTTCTACGCTGGGGCGTCCGGGAGCTCGCCCCTGATTCCCGCTCCGGAAGCCGGCGCACAGGGCGGGAAGAGGCTCCGCACAGGGCGGGAAGAGGCTCCGCACAGGGCGGGAAGAGGCTCCGCGCCAGCCGCTCCCTCCGCGCCACCGCGGCCCCGGGGCTGAGCCCCGCAGCCCGGCCCCGCGCGCGTGCCCGTTGCTGCGCAACCGGACTGCTCGGGCCGGGCCGCCCGGGCTGGGCAAGAGGGACGCGCCGCTCCTTCAGCCCCTTCCTCAAACACCAGCAGCCGGCGCCGCCTTCTTCCCCCGCCCCACAAAAGCAGCGGCTTGGCTGGGGAAGTCACCCCGCTCTGCGTCCGCCGTGGGCGACGCCAACTTTTGGGAGAACTCACGGAGAACTCGCCCTCGGTGCCGCCCCGGCGCTCCCGAGTGCTGTGGGGAGCGAGGAGGCAGATGTGCGGGGGCAGCGTGTGGTGTCTCCGTTCCCTGAGCTGTCTCCGTGCCTCGGGACACCTCCGTGCCCTGAGCTGTCTCCGTTCCCCGGGATACCTTCCTCTCCCGGGGTAGCTCGTTGCCGCGGGCTGTCTCCGCCCCGGAAGGCGGCGGTCGCGCCAATCGGCGGGGCTGTTGCTGGGCGGTGCGGGTGACATTGGGCACAGCCATGGTGGTGGCGGCGCTGGGCCGGGCGGNCGGCCGCGCTCTGACGGGCCTCTCTCCCAGGGACACTTCCCGTATCCCGACGCTTCGGCCTGGACGGACGAGGAGCTCGGGATCCCTCCGGACGATGCGGAATAGCAGCACACCGGTACGGCTCCCGTCGCCCCTCTTGACCCGCCCCGGCTCGGCCCTGAGCGCGGGTCGCTGCTGCGGTGCAGCCCCGGGGCCCCGCGCCCGGCTCTGCCGCCTGCTGGTACCGCCGCAGGGGCCCTGCTCGCTGCGGCTGTTCGTGCGCTGCCCCGGGTAAATGTGCCCACCCTCTGCCGTACAGGAGGCAGTGTCCGCACTGCTCGCTGCCTTCACACACTTGGCTCGGGTGCCTGAGACCAGGTAGCCCTGTTAGGGCAATATATTTGCCTGCAGTGTAACAGCTGACTTTGTTATGAGTTGTAGCTTACCTGGTACCGGTTCTAAATGATTTTCTTTGTGCTGTTCTGTAGACACAGCATTATCTAACGTTGAAAATATGCTCTGTTTTTAGAGACATCAGTCCAGATGTCCACTTAAACGTTTGAGGCTTTTCTTACCAGTTTTTTCATTACCGAGTCTTTTAAAAGCTGTTGTGTCACACATTACAGCTCTAAACCAACAGCTTCACCTACTGCTGAAGGCAGCGTTGAGGAGGTCCTTCTTCTGCTCTGCGTGGTGGGAAAAGGATGAGTGAAAAGGTTCTCAGGTTTCTCTTCTGTTACTTTCAGGTTCCTGGAACTAATTGAGGCCCCTGGAACCAAATCTTTGGTTCCTGGGTCCTTCTGTCAATAAAACTGTAAACAATGTCTAAGCTGAACTGTGGTTTTTTTGTTTTTTAACTAGAATTTTTGGAAAATGACCATGACAGCTCTGAAGTTGTGGTACTTGAGTACACATGAGCTTCTGTAATGCCTGCTTGATAGAGAAGGTGTTGGCCCCAAGAAATAAGGTCCATGAGTGCATAACAGGTAACAGTCTTATCTGCCAAATAACCAGTGAAGAGGTGAGGGGAAATGGCATAGAAGCAGGAGAATTTACCGAGAAAAGAATCCAGACGAGCTGGTGCCAGGCTTTTCCCAGGGTGAAGAAGAATTGCCCTTGGGTACATAAAAGTTCAGAACAGTAAATGTAAAAATGCCTTAGGGCTCAGCACAGCAGTCAAGGAGGCAGCGATCCAGCTTAAGGAAGATGAATGGAGGCGGGGTACACTGCAGGAGTCCCTTGATTTTATTTTTTTCCTTCTCTTTACCTTCCAGAGTTATATCCTAAAGGTAACTTTTTCACTCCCCTTAACCACCTTAGTTGCACCTCTCCAACTTCATGGAGAGGAGGAGTCATACATGACACAATAAACAATCTCCTTCAGACTTTTCCATGCAGTCAATCTTTATTATAGCAGTATTCTCATATTCACATCAAGTACATAGAACTTTTTGCCTTTCATATAATACAGAGTTCTTTAAATAACTTTACACTGAAATAGTTTTCTTCAATCTGAATTCAGCTATCAAATTTTAATATGTTTTAAGTCTCCATGCTCTCTAACCAAACTGGACAATATTTCCCATTGTACAAATTTACATGAGAAAAACTCCAAAGTACAAATGAAGGGACAACAAAAGTAAAGGAAGAAGGAACAAACAAGAAAAATAAGTTGTATTGGCAATTACAGGGGAAACTTGAGAAGGAACGAAGGGGAGTTGCCATGACCTACATAACAGGAAACCAAAAATAAACATTTTGTTATGAATTAAAAAATAAATACAAGTTTCAAAACAATTACTCCATTGTAGATTTTAAAAAGCAGCTATGGAAATCTACTAACACAATGGGTTTGTTTTTTTTTTTTTTTAAGTAACCAGACTGGACCTTCTACTTTGCAGTCATAAGCCCCTTGCAAACCTCTGGTGGTCAAAAAAAAAAAAAAGAATACAGCTGAAAGGAATGTGTTAGCACAGAGTTTAAAGTGGTGGGACATACATTTCTCATTGCACTAAGGAACAAACAAACAAAAGAAATCAAATCTGTATATAAATTTCCCTTTCCTCTCCTTACTACGTACTTTGCCTCTCATAAACAAGCTTCTGTATTATGAGGTAATGCCATTGTCTTGACTATATATAAAAATAATAAAGTTTAAAGGATATAGATCTGGGTATCTATAAACTTTAAACAAGCCAGTCCTCTCTTACTCCCCGCTAGGGTCCAACCACTGAGTGCTACCCCTTCGTCACTGCTCAATGCATCATGCTCTCCTGGGAAGCCCAGGAGACCTGTGCCTCTTTCCTAATCTAGGAAAAGCAGCCTGTGCTCAAGTAAGAAAGAGAGACAGTGCAAGTAATGCACAACAGGTTACACACACCTACACCTGCTCCTGCAGAACAAGGCAGAGTCACAGAAGGCAACAGTGGCCAGCCTGCATGTGTGCTGGGGCAGGGAAAAAGGGATCCGATTAGGCAGCTGCTGGCTGATGTCACTGCCCAGCCCGGGGAGACCCGTCACTGCACCAGGAGTGAGGTGGGGAGCAGGGTTACACGTGGAGAACGGAGGGCCAGGAGGAGCACTGCACTTGGAGTCAGGATGACCACAGAGCAGATGGGCTGCCTCGTGCACCCCAGGTAGTGGCAGACCCCGCTCTAGAGGCACAGGGCAGTCCTGGCTCCCAAGAAGATTTCAAGAGTGGAAAAGGAGGCAGGACTTTCCCCAATCCCAACAAATGAGATCCGAACAGCAATGTTAATTTGGGTTGCCAACACATGCAAGTTGGCCACTGTCAGGTTTCTGTCAGTTGAGAAGTGTGGAGAGGGGGAGGAAGGGGAGGCAGGTAGGACACAAGGCTCATGAAAGAATGATGTGCTTTTTTTTTTTGGTTGTTTTTTTTTTTTTTGTGTTTTTGTTTTTTTTCCTAAAGGTTCACAGCTTTGAATAAAAAAGCACATTTATTGCACTTACACTTTATTTTAGACAGAGTTAATTTAAATTATGCCCTCACAATCCCCCACCATCCCAAAATAACCCAGCACCCAAGTTTGGTCCATTTTTCCCCCTAGATGCAACATCCCTGCCCAGATGATGGGCTCCATTTCTTCTCCTAATGTTCCACTAAACTCCCAAACACACAGATGGATTTTCTCTTCACCAAGGGTGAATACACAAATGCAACACAGAATGACATTTATCAAAACAAAACCTGACCGTTTTCCAAACCCAAATAAACAACAACAAAAAAAACATAGTTATTTTTGTGGTTTACTTGCTTAAAAGTAAATGTCACACAAGGCTAATTCTAAAGTACAGCTGCTGCAAACATGACAAACTAGACAAAATGACCAGCCAGGCCACTGTTGGCTCTTGAGGAGGCTGGGTGAGCTGAACACACTGCTGCTGGATTCTATGAAGCAAATACTAGGTAGTTTAGAAGTTCCTAAAAAAAAAAACCCAAACCACCACCCCCCCACAAAAAAAAAAAAAAAAAAAAAACCCAAACCCCCCCCCCCCCCCCCAAAAAAAAAAAAAAAAAAAAAAAAAAAAAAAAAAAAGACAAAATAACCATCACATGTACTTTTAGTGCAGAATTTGGGGTAGGTAGAAGGATTCCAGATAGTTCCTGGAACATAAGTAAAAACATTTTTACACTTTGTTTTCTAAAAGGAACAAACCCAAATTAAAATTGGTGTGATATTTCATATGAACTGTGCATTTAGACATAACTTCATAATTTACAATTATGCCGAAAGTCTTGCCCCAAGGAAGAAAAGGAAAAGATCTGAAAAAGCACTAATATCCAAACCCATTGTTCTGTCCTTCATGGACAGGTAGGTTAAATATGACACTGATATGTAGGTACTGCCAGAAGTCTACATAACCAGTTTGAAATTTGAACAAATCAAATTCACACCTAGTGGTTGTCCCTCAGCTGACAAGACACCTACCATCTCCCACAGTTAATGTGCAATAACAGGATGTGACCACTGAAGAGCAACTGCAAGAGGCCCAAGGAAGAACTGAGGAAACCTACTGACATTCCAGGAAGAAAACTTACTGCATTTTCCGGGACAAGGAACTAATTGTGTGGCCTGATACATGTGAATTTGATTATGTGAGTACTAGCCATCAGTTTCTCCTCATCTAGCTCTCATTCTTCATCTACCATCTCATTCCAAGATGCTATGAGAGTGTGACTTTGGGCCTCTTTGGAGCTTTAACAAGATCTCTGTGTCTTTGGAGGGGGAGGAGGGCTTGCTTGTTTTTAAGTTAAATGAACCTCATTAACTGTTGATAGAGCAGATTCCAAGCAGCAGGTTTACTGTAACTAAATTCCGTAGGCAATTCTTAGCTTTGAAATGCTAATAGGTATTTTGGGGAATGCTCTTTGCCCTCCTTGCTCCTTTACAGGAGTTGACCAGCTCCAAACTACTTACCTACAGGGATAGCTATATACAAAACTACTGCAGCAGATGTAAACCAAAGACACTGCTCTAGTTACAAAGCACCTGGTTTACATTCTGTTGTACTTTTTAAGGTTGCAAAGGCACATGATCATTTGGCAAACTACAAAAACTGTTTTGCAGGAACCCTATGTAAACCATTGAACAGAGGGTCTTGGTAGCTCTCCTTTCTAAACGAAAGAGAGATATTAGTTTTCATCTGAATTCACTCTTGATGTAGTCTGTATTCTGCAGCTTTTAAAGCTTCCTCCTTTCACAGGCTTGTAGTTACTGCTGTCACTGTGCTGACTTAGCTTCTGTATTAGCATCCTTGAAACTTAAATGCAAACTTTTTCATTTTAACAACCTGGATCTGCGCTTCTGATAGTTCATTAGGTAAGAATCATAGCATCACAGAATATGCTGAGTTATAAGGGACCCACAAGGGACATCAAAGTCCAGCTCCTGGCCCTGCATAGGACACTCCAAGAACCATCCCATGTGCCTGAGAGCATTGTCCAAATACTTCTTGAACTCTGTCAGGCTTGGTGCTGTGACCACTGCTCCAGGGAGCCTGTACCAGTCTCTGAACACCCCCTGGATGAAAAACCTTTTCCCAGTATTTAACCTAAACATTCCCTGATGCAACTTCAGGCCATTCCCTTGGGTCCTGTCATTAATCACCACAGAAAAGGCATCAGAGTCTGCTCCTCCTCTTCCCCTCATGAGGAAGGTATAACTGCAATGAGGTCTCCCCTCAGTCTCATCTTCTCCAGACTGAACAGACCAAGTGCCCTCAGCTGCTCCTCATACGGCTTCCCCTCCACAGCCTTTACCATCCCCATGGCCTCCTTTGGACTCTCTCTAACAGCTTTATATCTTTCTTATACTGTGGCACCCAAAACTGCCCCCAGCACTCGAGGTGAGGCCGCCCCAGTGCAGAGCAGAGGGGACAATGCCCTCCCTTGCCAGGCTGGCGATGCTGTGCCTGATGCCCCCAGGACACGCTTGGCCCTCCTGGCTGCCAGGGCACTGCTGACTCATGTTCAACTTGCCACTGACCAGGACCCCAGGGTCCCTTTGTGCTCTCCAGCCTCTCATTCCCCAGTCTAGACACACAACCAGGGTTAACCATCCCAGGTGCAGAAGCCAGGACTCGCCCTTGCTAAACTATGGTGGGTATGAAGTTGGTATGAAGTAAGGAAGCAGGGAAGAAAGGTATTTCAGATGCATGCCAAAACAAACACCAAGTGCAAATGCACAGTAACAAGGCTGCAGTAAACAAAGTTTGCTTCATAAACTTCTACATAAAATGCATCACAGAAACATTCAGCACCTTCGGAGTGATGCTGTAAGGGTCCACTCACGCAGCTGCTCTTTAACTTGACTGTACCTAGAAGCTTTGCCTGTCCCACTGTGCTACCGGTGATACATTTTATCAGCAGAGGACATGTCGTCTACAGTACTATGAAGAGTTTGTGCTACACATGCTGCACTCACAGTCAAGAAGGGAATGAAATCTAGAGGCTGCAAAAGTCTGAAATATCCACATGCTTCTTCCCTAAATTTAGCCCCTCCAGATATCAAAGCTCCAATTCATACTTGTTTGTGAGGTGTCTGGGGATCTGGCTTCCCTCAGCCTTCTGTAAAATGCTGGATGCATTTATATCACCAGGCAAACACAGAAGAAAAACTATTTATGTGTGATCTTCAGGGTACTTTTCCCCCAGTTCAGACATTTATGGAAAGACATGGCATTTATCAACAATCAGAATTTCACTCATTTTATGTCACAAAGGCCAAATTCTAATGGGCATAAACCAATCCAAGTGATGCTAAAATGGTAAAACGGCAGTGTTTGTTCTCAAACATTCTGCATCATCATAAGCTGCTAGAGCATTCAAGTACAAGAAAAGATTATTTTGGCTAAGCATAAAAATAAGAAGTGGATTCATTTAATGACCTGCATGAGATTAGCAAGAACAAGAAGTGACAGGGCTAGTTGTATCTGAGGCCATGTAGGACTTAACTGACACAGAAATTACTTTCAAAGTAACCTGGCCTCTATATTCCTGCCATTTGGTTTGAGCTCCACCACAATGTTGCAGTTCTGGCCAATATGCCAGGGGAAACAATCATATTGAGCAGGAAGGTGTAACAGGTAACAGGCCTCTGTCAAATGTATGGAAAAGGAGAGGCAGAGGGGAAGGTCTGTGCCTGGTTGATAAAGACGTGAATAGCTGGGACTGGATACTGGTACTTTTGCAAATGCTTATGAAATACGAGATACTGTTGAGCTAAAAGAAGCAGTATGATTCTCTAGGCGTTTGTCCCAACATGTGTACACAAAATATGTACTCACATTTCCATACTATGGTATGTGCTTGTGGTTGGGACACCACCAAGAAGCTTAAGGAATTTGGGGTAACAGGCATGAATGTATTGGTCATTTCAGGCTGCTTCCTTCATCCCACTGCTACAGAGAGCACTCAGCTCTCATCTATTCTTGTCTCCTCATTCACTGAACATCTACAGGGCATCTTTAAGACTGGTTCTGATGGCATGCAAGACATCCAGAAAAACTCCGGAAGGAAAAGATAAAACCCAAAATAATTCCAATTATTTACAAACCACACGCCTTCCAAAGTTTTGCATGAGCATTACCTGGGAACTCTTACAGACAAACACACATTACTACAGCTATCTGGAGGGAAACAAACAAACAAACAAGAAAACCAGTAGAAATGCATCCTGAAAGGACTTCTCTAAACAGCAGCCAAACAACTTGCACATTCCTCAGGGAAAAAAATAAAACCAGAAACAAAACAGAAAAACAAAACTACAACGAACAAACAAACCCCAATAAAAAAAACCCCAGAGATCATGTGTTACTTATAAAGTGCTTTGCATGGACAAGGATAGCAATTTTC
The DNA here is from genome assembly GCA_013397175.1 of Platysteira castanea. Classification (NCBI taxonomy): domain Eukaryota; kingdom Metazoa; phylum Chordata; class Aves; order Passeriformes; genus Platysteira; species Platysteira castanea. The sequence goes on from VYXC01003310.1 coordinate 39,231, forward strand.
CTTGTGCTTTTCCTATGGGCTCAAGAAGCATATTGTAGACTAATGGGCAATGAATCTTCACCGAAGTAAGTTCATTTTAAGCAAAGATAGAATGAAGTTCCTAACAGCAAATCTTCTGCCAGCATGACTTTGTGGAAGGAAACATGGGTTTTCAACAAGCTCTGTGGAACAATGAGTGTTGAACCACCTGTCCATACTTGCTCTGCTCTTTCAAGAGAACATTTACCTCAGTATCCCCGACACGTACAAATGGGGCCACAGCCCACAGAAGGGCTGGAGCCAAGCACGGGGTGAAAGGAGAAGCAGTGACTACTTCCCCCCTGGGAGCCTGGTAAATGCTCTCACCTGCCTGCTGACACCAGTGGCCTCAGGCTCCCTCCACCTCTCGGGTACTGGCCTCAGATGATGATCACCAGGGAGCACTCCGACTGCACCATCTGCACACCACTGCCTGTGCATCAGCTTCTCCACGCTGGAAAGTGGCTATTGCTACTTTTTAAATTCCTGCCAATCTCAATAAGGAAAAAAACCTTACAGCATCTGAAGACCCACAGCAGACAAGAAAAAAATTTGTGCTTTTTTTTTTTCCTTTGTTTGTTTTTAAAATGCGTCCTATACACAAAATCAATTCTATTCATGTACCAACATGAATCACTTCATTCTTGTAGTGACTATTAAGTCATTCGCTATTGCTATCTTGCTAATATTTGTGGAATTAATATGAATACACAGTATTTCAGTTTTAATTCCCACTTCAGATTAGTCCGGTCCCCATAGCCCCAGTAAATATTTACTGACAAATGTAACAGACTACCAGCAACACTGCAAAATTCCAGGGTATTAAAAGCACCTTCTACCTCCAATGTGCTTTTCTCCCTCCATCTGGGAGCAACCTTCCGAAGACAGGAACAGTCCAACTTTCCCTAGGGAAGGAAGGACAGCATCCTCACTCAGTACATCCATGTTTAGCATGGACACCACATTCACACACATTTAACTCCTTCATTTATTTGTCATGACTTTGTTAAACACTCGCCACCTCCTCCCAGCAAGAACCTCCCTGCTAGAGGAGGGGTCAGTTCTCCTGCCTCACCTGGAGTGGTACAAGGCTGATACGAATCAAATTCTGGAAACTTCTGTCTGAGCTTGAGTTTCTTTCCAATGTGGTCTGCCTTGCCTCTGTACAAATAATTTACAGGTAATACCACATACCAGAGAACTCCGCAAACAGATCACATCACGAGAGATTCTACTAGAGGTAAATGATGTGCAGAACTTTATGAGTTGTTGTTTTCCCTGACTGGGTAACTTGCCAAAAAGCTACTAAACATTTGAAAACCGGGACTGGAGGACAGGAAAACAAAGCACTCTAATGGAGATACCGCCACCTTCACCCTAGTTTGCAAAGTGTACAGAAGGGAAAGACAAACAGAAGGGAAGAGATGACAGGGAGGAAAGCAATGAGAGGAGGAGTAGTCAGCGTGGATCCAGCAAGTACCGTTTTGTTTTGATCTCACAACTTGCCATTAGGACAAGATGCTCCACATTTACACACACACTTATCAGAGGACGTTTAGTTAACAGGATAAAAATCCTTTAAAAAAAGCTCTTGAAAGTACCAAAACATAATTTTTGGAATGTCTAATTCTAGGGGGGTTTGTATTTGTATTCAATTCAACCTGAGAACTTTTTTCCTCATTTATGAAAACATTACATATTGGTAAGGTACCTGGCATTAACCTGCACCCTCGTTTAAAATAAAACTTTTAAAGTAGGTACATACACCATTCACAGTCTGTATGAGGATTCCTACAGACTTTAGATGCTGCAGTAGCATCTTTGATAAATATATTGTATCATATGATACAAAAAAAATAAAAGAGAGGACAATCTTGCTACATTTTTTTTAAACTTCAGTTTGTTGCTGGACCAACAAAAGAAGGATCGACCTAATCCTTCAAAAAGATGTATATGCACACACCAAGAAAATACTGGAAAAGGAAAAGGTTAAGGATGGTGGTTGTTGTTTGCTCTTTTTACGAAGTGGTAAAGTAAATCTGAAAAAGGGTGTGGCAGCATCCCCTTTTCTTTCAGGTGAACCTCTCTGCCTTCAGAATAACATCTGCAGCTCCCACTGCCCCACACTTTTAATTTTAAAGGAATAAAACCCAGTAATATATACAGATTGAGGTGTTTGACACTGTTACACAGTGAAAAGGGGATACTGCGTTGTCCATAAATCAGTAAGTACACCAGGAAAAAAAGGATCAGAATGGAAAATGATTCTTTGAAATTAGCACTCATCAGATGTTCAGCCTCTGATGGTTACACTGTTAGAGGGAGAAAGCTGACCGGCAGACCATCCAAAGCAAGTCTCCTAAGTTGCAGCAGCAGCAGCAGCTCCATCCCCTCACGCCCGAGCACCACAGTCACACCACGAGCGCCCTCTCCTCTCTCCTGGGAATGATGCCAACGGCACAGGCAGCCACTGCGGGTCTCCGAATGCACGTGGTGGTTTGTGTTGAAGGAGAAACACTGGCAGCAGAGGACTCTGGTTCCCAAAAAGGTACTTTTTCCCATTGTGTTGGACTGGCAGTTCCATTCTGCTCCACTTTTAAGCTTATGGATATCTTTTCTAAATTACTTTAGGTTTTGCGGAGCAGAATGGAGTTTTGATGTTAAGAAACTGTAGGAACACAAGACTTAAATAACAGAGTGGGTGCTGCCATGGTGCTGTGGCTACTTGAACGCTGCAAATTCTCCTGTAGAGGGAGGACAAGAGCTTGGTTTAAAAAGGTGATTTCAGTTACTAGACTAGTTGAACATCAGGTTGAATATAAAAGATGTTAAAAAATGCAAACTGTTAAAATTAAAGCACAAGAGAATACACAGTGAGAGAATATTGAATACAGACCCAGCATATTTAACCAACAAAGGACTTCTTGAAAGCAAGCCGTACCCACTCTTCCCAAGAAGGTGAAAGTTCAAGCAAAGTCTAATTCATCATGCATTTGAAAATAAAATGTGTCAGCTTAATATTACTTTAAATTCCTTATTGCACATAAGTCCTCCTGAGAAGCAACAATTTCAATAGATGCATCCAACTGCAAACTAGTTTCTGGTCTGTTGTAGAACCAGTTTAATAACAAAGAACTATTTGACACATCCATTACCCTTTAAAGACTATATACAGTAAAGTGCCTGAATAGAAAACCAGTGTTACGGAGAGCTAGGATTTGGTTTAGAGACCAACATAGCAACCTACTGAGAGAAACAGAAGAATGAAGAGATTGTCTACTCAATCCCAGACCAGAAATTAGGCCTCAATAACATGGAGCATAACAAAGCAACTCCACGCTTCCTTCAGAATTACTGAATAATCATATGCAGTGCTTTCATATGTGATGATGACCTGAAATCCTATATAATTTATTTAGTGTCACCATGCCGTGAGATAGACTCATAGTCCCACTTCTGAGGGGATGTAGCTATGGCACAGAGTAAAACTGGTGCCCGAAGACTTTAAGGAGTTTGACAGCAGACTGAAGAGAAGCTGAGTCTAAGATATTAATCCTCTTAATCCTATATTTTAGCAGAAAAAATTTCCCTGCCACCCACAAAGAAGTCGTATTCCATAGGATTTTTAGTGAGGGGTGTCTAACTAAGTATAATCAAAAGGACTCAGGAGAAAGAGAAAAGAAATATACATATAACTTCCCCATGTTGGGTTTCATATGCATTTTGGGTTAGTTCATGCCACTTTCTTGACAGCATTTGTCAGAGCTTTCCTACTACTGAAGGAGTGATAAGCAGGCTAAAGAGAGCCTTTGTTCTGTTCAACAGGAGCGTATTGAATGCCATTACATTCGAACAACTGCTCCCTATTGGGTGTCCTTCCATCTTTTCAAGAGTGACTGTATTGTTGGCTTTGTTTTTTCTCAAGATTCTTATTCTGAATACTGGGAACAAAAGAGAAACATCCCTGCAAACAAAATCCTAGGCTTATAGCGTTAATTCTGTGCAATGTCTTGCTCTACAAAGAGGAGAACCAAGAAGAGTTGTCAGCAGTCTGGACTAGGAGAGGGAACAAAAGGCATCTAAAAGGCCTGGGAGGAACAGCTGACCCAGTTCTAAGGGGACTTGAAGAAAGCAGGGAAAGGGTTCTGTGTCTCCTAGGAAATGAGAAGGGAGTACACCTGAAGTCCAAAGTAAGGGTGGCACAGGGAGTTGTGACAGACCTCAAGCTCTATGTGTATTTACAGACTGAGGTGGCAGGATTGAGTTATAACAACAGCAAAAAGCTTCATGATGGATCTAACTGCCTATTTCAGTAGTTCCACCAACAGATGAAATTCTTGGTCTAAATACTCTAAATATTGGGTCATTTTTTCTCACTTCTTTCTGCTACATTTCACTGACATCCCAACTCTCTTCACAGTATCTTCTAGAAACACCTCAAGTTTTGTACGTTTTCTTTTAAGAGGACAAAAAAGTCATCAAATATTGCCTGTGAGCCCAATTTTTAAGTGACATTCATGCTTAGCTGCACTTCCAAAACATGCTCTATTTAATTTATTTTTCAGTCTGCCTTTCTAAACTGCTTATTAAAGATCAATTTATAAACAAGAGATTGCTCCCTCATTACTCATCCTGTCCTTCTGCCCATTTCTGGTAATAATTCAGATTTTAATAGTCATATAGGGATTTCAGAAAAAAAAAAATGAACCTTTAATTAGGAAAGGGAAACAGGAAAATAGGACCAGAAAGTAAAGTACTATTTGAGATAGAATGGTGGCTTTAAAAGGTAATTTTCAGACCTTCCTGCCATTTAAACAAAACCTTAGCAAATATATTTTCTTTGGCAAGCTAATGCTAAATCTCCCCTTTCAGAATTGCAGTGTTAATCTGATCTCAGATCAATGGGAGACCAAAATAGGTAACATGGTCACCTAATAAGGGGATTATGTTGGTTAAGCATGTATAAAATGCACTTGCCAGTAACAGCTTTCCCTAGGTGAGGTATGTATATGCCTATACCTATCCACATCAAGCTATGGAACCACATGGGTAGCAACTTGCTGTGTGGAAAAAACCCCAGATATTTATATTCATTGTGAGCCAGACATCTGAGGTGCTTTTTATCAAGCAGAACTGCATACTTGCTTTGACTGGTAGCAAAGCAGTTCCCTTCCAAAGGGTGGATGGCATGTGAAAATACACACTTCTCACAAATGCCTTTCAACTCAGCTACTACAGTCTTTTCATGCTCATCTCATGCAGAGCAAGTGGAAACTATTTTAAATGCACACTTTCAAAAAATCTGTACTGAAAAGATGATCAAGATCTTTCATGTTGCCTCCAAACAATGCATGACAAGGGCATGTTCTGAGTGAACCTGCTGCCCCCAATGCCTGGAAGGATTAAGATGCAGCTACCATTCTGTAGTCTCACAAATTTGTAAGTTACCTTGATGCCTTAGGTTTTAACTTTTATATTTCTCAAATTCTGTATCGCCTAATGTGTAACTCCGAAGTTTCTTGTAGCTTGTTAGCTGCTCTCCTAGGCCAGATAGACACAACAAAGCCTCTCTGAGCTTGCCACTCAGACTGTCCTAGGCCCAAAGGTGTAAACTAGAGCCGTGAGAGAGATGGAGAAACTAAAGAAATTACATCATTAGTTAAAGCTTTAATTGGTGAATTTGTTGATATGCAAATGGACCAAATCTATAAAAGTGTGAAGGACTCGTGACTCATTGTCCATCTTGGGGTCCAGTTTGGAAGCAGCCTCTGGCTCCTCAGGGTGTACCTTTGAAGACCTTTCACAAATAAATAGCTACCTTTACTCCCTTACTCCTGTCTAGTCTCTGTTTCTAGGTAGCCACTCAAGGCATCAGAAAAAATTCATGAGGTTACTACGGTATACACACATAATCTTAACTGTACTCCTTATCCTGGGGTAGATGCCATGTTTCTCAGAAGAATGATGAGGAGAAGAATGATTCCCTTCCAGGCCTGTGCCAGCCTTATCTACTGAAGTAGAGACTAACTGACTTATCAAAGGGAAACACCACATTCCAACACCTTGCCTGGATTACATTCACAGACACAGAAAAAAAAAGAGGTAGTTTTCTGCTGGACCTTGTGCTCATCTTTTGTATGAGTACTATCCATGGGGTAAGTAAAAATTTGGAACATGCTGAAGGAACCAAGACAGATTTTTTTTCTGTACTGATATGTAGGGAAGTAAAATAAAAAGGAATCTCACCTAGTATTAATTACTCCTCCAGAAAAACCTAGGATCCTACAGGGCTGTTTTCTGAACCAACAGGTATCTGTTTCTAAACAGTGTAGCTGAGTTGCACCTTTAAAAAGTCTGACCCGAATCCACAGGCGTAGTTAGGCATCTTCATCCCACGGATACTCCCAAATCTCACTGAAGCAGCAATTACGACTTACAGAAATGAGGCCTCTAAATGCCTCTCTGTCAGATAAAGTTAATGATCCACAAAACACGGCCTCCTTTTAGGCTTCATGAAATGTTTAATGAGAAGCTAAAAATCACATTATGGCCATGGACCCCAAAACGCTCAGTAAGAACAGGTGACACAGGAAGAATGTACTGACCCTACAGCAGGAAATGGGGCCAAACGTGTCTAAGGATGGCAGCACTTTCCTCCCCCATAACTGTTGCCCCTAAAGCACAGATGAACAATCTTAACAACCAGAAGGATAGCACTGCTCCAAGGAATAACTGATTTGAACTGATCTGGCAGACCTGAAAAAGAATAAGCCTGGGTAGGGTGGTGGTGATGGTTCTGCACTCCCTGCAACACCCTGTGTGGGTAAGACTTTTCTGTGTGGGATGCCCTATTTCTGGGTCTGCAGGAGACCCAGCAGCATCCTCTGGCTCTGTACTGAATATCGTACCCCCCAGCTTTGGAAGCACTCCTCGTCACTGCTAGAACAGACACATAAAATAAAGAATGAGAGAGGAAAACAACACTCAAGTCCTGTTTTCATTTTAAGATAAGCTTGCCAAAATGAGGTGAAGCTACCAGGAAGATGGGAAACAGATTTTCTGAAACAATAGCAACTTTTGTCCTCCATAACTATTTCCATAGAGAGAGATTTCAACAGCTAAATTTTCTTGACTAAGAAAATGAGAGAAGTTAGTTCCCAAACTACTCCAGCAGCAGAAGCCAAAAAGACCATTATAATCCATCAAGAAAATGTCAAAATGTCAAAATCTCTTCAAGCTCTTTAAATGTGCTTCTCATTTTAAAAGGCTCAGTTGCCAGACAGCAGAAAACCAAAACATTTTGGAATTCCTGATCTATTTCAAAAACGTATTGCTAGCAACACGCAAACTTCTCCATGAGTATGTAAATCAGAAGCCACTAGGAACACTCCTGGCCCTTGAAGTCCTAACAAGAGCAGCAATAGATTGTTTCCAATGCAGAGTAATCTGTGAAAATTAACAGTTCAGCAGTTTAAATCAAGTAAAACCACATAACTCATCTCAAAACATGCAAGAACACTCTCAGTACATCTTTTTTTTTAATCTGACATAAAGACTGATACAACCTGAACCACTACTCTGATGCACTTGTTCCTGAGCAATGCTCCAGAGAAAATCAGAGTCTCCAAAGTGAGCTGGCAGGATTTTGGTAAGGTGTCTAACTTTCTCAGTTAGATATCCAGTCTAACTGATTCACTTCTGCCTAGTCAAACTAGCAGCTTTTACATAGAAGTGAGAAAATCAATTTATCACTGAAGAGAAGCATGTTCAGTGTATTCTTAACAATATTAAAATAATTAATACCTTTCATCATAACAAAAGTTGTGGTATAACACTGATTTCCATGAACAAAACTGCTTTTTCAAATCTTCTTTTCCTATTATGGGTGTTAGCAGCATTTTTCTCTTAAAGCATTTGGTCATGCTTGAGATTTAAAATGTTTTTTTAAATTTTGAAATCCGTGCTAATTGAAGGATACAGGCACCATCACCAGTAATAGCCTTGCAGCTTGGCAAAAGCAGATTCAGAATTTCTTCTGTGTTGCATTGTAACAGAACATTTGGAGATAGTCTAAACTACAGCAGGTCAGAACACTTAGGGAAAAATGTAATGTAAAAAAACCCCAACCCATTCACCACTCTTCTGCTGGAAGAGATGCTCCCTAAACAGTACTAATTTAAACTTCAACTTTTAAGATAAGAGTCACATGTTATTCAGAGCTTTCTTTGGATTCTGTGTTGTATCTGCTTACTTCTGCTGACCACAATAAAGTTTTGGCTGTGTTCAGCCTTGAAGCTAAGTTTATTTTTCCAAGTGTTTCCCACATGAGTAGCATTACTAAATGAAGAATCTAAAGCTTATTGCTCAAATATAATGACCTCAACTGAAGTAAAAAAAAACCCCAAAACCCCAAACAGCACACCACCACAGCTTGAGTAGATTAAAATCAAATACACTCCTGAGTAACTAATTCCAATCAATGAACTTGGCAAAAATGACACCCGATGACCTTAAGAAAACTTTTGCTTGTTTTGAAGTGACTTTTCCCACGTCTCTTATGTGACATTACAGTTCTTCTTGTGCCAGCTGTTCCCAGGGCACTTGTTACCAACACAGACTCTGTGCTGGGAACATTTGATGCCCAGTGTTAGGAAGTGAGTCTTTGTTCCCTCAGTAAACCTTACAATCAGAGCTGGTAGGAACTGAGAACAAACACCTTGCGCTCACAGGACACACCAGCACACAGACACTCAGGCACATGCTTTCACATTTTGTTTCAGTGCACTGGAAACCCACCGTATCCCCCTGCTTGGATGGGTGTTTTTGGAGAAGCACAAGCATATAGACTAAAATCCTCTGTCTGGAAGCCAGCCCGGTTCAATGAGGGCTCAGATGCACTGCGGTGAATTTTTGGCAATGACCGGGCCAGAAGCTCAATGGAGGCAAGAATCTAAAACATAGAAAATAAGTGATCAAACCTGTTGTTCCAAAGCTGTAACACTCTCTTAAAATCAAAGGCACAATACCAATTAACTACAGAAAAATATTTAAACACATACTAAAAAAGGAATTTTTAAAATATAGCTTACTGCACCTCACTCTTGATGTTTATACCCTAAGGAAGTTGAAAAGGACAGTTGGGGAGTTTCCCCCTTTATAAAGACACACTGATTCCTTCTAAGCACAGTGAAAGCACTTGCTTTTTATTGGGTTTCTTGTCTACACCCTAGTATCTGTACCTGCCACTGCTGCAAACAAATCCAGCTCTGGCAGCATTTTGCTTAATACCATTTACCAAAAAGTCAGCAGGGGGAGCTCCTTATCTTTTGAAAACGATTTGGTTACATTCAAAACAGAAAAAATCAGATTTTTGCCCTCCTTCCCCTCAAGCTTTTTCAACCCAAAGCTTCCTCAGCAGGCACAATAAAAATCAAGTTTTGTGGCAAAACTATTGGTTTCCTTTCATGAAGCTTGGGGGAGAGCAATGAGGGCAATGTAAACATTTCTGAGCACATATACCAAGTACTAATTTGTGTGTCTAACTGTGACTATTACTTTCATTATCTTCCAGCTAAAACCTTCTCCAACATGTAAATACTTTTCCAAATACACATTTGGAATTGTTATTAATGAAATTGGTCATTTTAATACCTGTGTTTCGAAATTAAAATGAGCATTTATAATTAAACAGAACTAACCAGGTACTGAACCAGTGCTTTTAAGAAATCCTGCTATAGCACTAATCAAAAAATTTGGATCTGGCCAGTGAGTTCACAACTTTGAATTGTAAAGTCTGCTGAGAGCTAAAGAGGACCATTTCTCACCTGTGGAAAAAGGGGTCTCTCATCTCTTTTCTTTTTTAAGCACTCTGCCATTAGTCTCTTCATTGCTTTTGGACAGTTGCTCCGTACTTTGCTGAGGTCTGGAGACAAGTATCCTCGTCCCACCATAAAAATTATCTGTATTTAAGGGGAAAAAAGATGAAAGAGGAAGAAGCTGAGTTGATAAAATAAACAGTAACAAAAGGTGAGCATTTTGCTAGACTATTTCAGTTGTAGCAGCAAGCTTTCTGCTCCCAGGAAACATTATCTGGTACTGAAACTGACAAATTTCTTAGAGTAATGCTTGCTAACCTATTCAGTACAGAGAAAAAACTAGATCTTTCCTCCTCCTCAGAGAGATTTCTGTGAAACTTGAACACTAGTAAATGGTTACCATTTATAGCAATAATCATCTAAGGAACGGTTCTTTGGTCTCAAAAACTGTGAAAGAAAAAAGAATAAGCAACTCTGTGGCAGGAACAGAATATCTAAAAATAAATATTCTGTAAAAAGAAATATTCTGTTTTGTATTACAAATCAACAATAATTTCACACTGAAAGGTATTTTCAGAAGCACATGGACTTTGGATATTAAACTCCTTTACCTTCTGAGAATTAATTCCATCATAAACTTTTCCAACACAAAAGCTTATTCTTGACATTTGACCACCTCACCCACTCCCACATAAACAAACAAAAAAAAAAACGTAAAAGGAAAAGAGAAACTGCCTCTTCTCTGTAGAAGAGGGAACAAGCAGGCTTGGTATTTTTACAGTAATTCTTTGAACATGGAAGGCTTATATTTCACCTAAGGATAAAACTTCAGCATAAAACTAAGTAAACTGATAGGAAGCAGGAAAACAAAACATAAATATGGTTAATCATCTCTTGCATATATCTAAAAAACCATGAAACATCATCATGTCAAGCCAAGGTCAATTGCAACCTGTCAGTAGCACTGACACCAAAAAGCCCTTCCAAACCAGCTAATCAAAGACCCATTGATGCTTCAGCAGTAATCACTGCCTTTTCTGAGTACTCAGACAGACGCAGCAGGTGTATCACACCTCCTATCTAATCAAATGTAACTATGTCATATCTTGACACTAGGGAAAAAAAACCCACCAGAAAACCCTCACATCTCAAGCATGCTATATACGTTATTTATACTAACACAATCCTGGTCCTTTTTTAACTTTCTGCTTCAGTCACATCTGTGTTGGCATCAAGGAGGAACAGAAAACTCCCATACGGTTTCTTTAGAAATCCCCATGTGCCAGAGCAGGATTTCATAGTAGAGACTTGTGTACTGCATCCCCTACCTCTACTGCAATCAGGCTTACCTTTATCTAGCAGTTAGTACTTTCTAAATAATGGTTCAAGTGGAAATTATTCAAAATTCATTGCTATTTATGTTTCAAATAGTTTCTTTACAAATAATACAGGGGCTAATCTTTTATTTTAAACTAAAGAAAAGAGAGTATCACTACAAGAACAGTCTAGAAAAATCTGTTAAAGTGAGAGAAACACTCTGAAGTATAACAAGAATGACACTTTGCTCACTAAGAATCTTGGTTGTGTCATAGTAGCTGATGTAGATGCACCAGAGAGCGAGGAATATTTACAACTTTTCAGATAATAGATGAAGAATGACAAAACTCAAGATATTAGATCACATCTTATATGTTGCCTTCACTTGCATTTCAAAATATGTTTCAGCACTTCTTTGTAAGCACCCACATCACTGGGTTCATCTTTCAGATCTCAAAAGGTAAAAGCTAGACAAGGCCAAATACTGTTTTTAGAAGACTGGATCCATCTGGCCAGGAATCCAGACATTTCCTCTCTTTCAAAAGGCAAAACCAAAATTATAAAAAAGAAAAAAAAAAATTAAAAAGGAGTCATTCCATATTTGATGAATTGGGATGAAGTGTTCTGGCAGATATGGGAGCAGCCTTATAAAATGGCATTCACAGATGAACGTTGCTATGGTTTCAATTCTCAAGTACTGACAGTGAAAAAACAAGGGATGAGGACAGAAGCAACATAAATACATCACTGCTCAGACACAGAATAGTTTACACCAAAGATCTTGATGCATAGATACTATTTTCAGGTTAGACAGACATAATGAATCAGGTATGCCTTCCCAAACGTGCCTATCCTGTGGAGATATATTACAGTGTGGGAGATCATTAAGACTTAAGGAATATTTGCTCACAATTAAGTAATCTTCTTACAGGATTCCCACACTCTGGGAAGTCATATACTCCATCAAGCAGGATTTGAGAAATACTGGTATCCCGCAATTCAGTTAGATGGTGCATGCTTCTCTCAAAGTTGAAATGAATATAAAACATTCAGTGAGATGACTGCTCTTCTGTTTTGTTAGTCCTGTAGCTGCACTATTTATTATTCACTGCAAGTGGAGGGGTGGGGGCAACAAGAGGAATAACTGAACACATATATGTGGGATCATTTCGCCCTTGCAGAACTATTCTAAACTAGATCACTATTAAGTAATCTGCTCTCTCCCTAATAAGTATCCTGGCAACCAGTTCAGAAGCTGAAAATCTATATTTAAAATAAAAAGAACACAAAAAATACCTCAAGAGAAGTAAGTAAATTGTTGCTATGTGGCTGAGGCAGATCTAGAAAACGCAGAAATGTCATCCCACTGCATCAGAATCAGAAACACCAAACATACAGAACATCAGAATGTTCACCACCCAAGGCTGAATCAGCCTCTGTTTCAGGCCACACTTAACTGAAGTCAGTGCTTCCCTTACCTGGTCCCTGTTGTTGATGTTGGAGTATGGCAACTGTCCAGTCATCAATTCATAGAGAACAATCCCAAACGCATACACATCCGACTGAAAGCTATATGGGTTTTTATCTTGCATCCTAATAACTTCTGGTGCCTGTATCATAAAAGGCAAGAATTAGTTTTTACTTCTCCACATTGTGCTGCACCTCACATACCAGGAACAAAACATGGACTTGTGCAGGGTACAGGTGCAAGGCCCACTCTTGCCTTCAGATCTTACTGGGTCCTAATATAGAGTGGATGTTGATATGAATCTCAAAATTCATTGTTTCATTTCATCTTGGTGATCCCTTTTATTCCTCTATGACAGAGCAAAATGACCTTGTCCAGGCTGAGAAGGTATTTGGAAACTAGAATTCTAATGACACTTAAAGTAATGCCAGCTAACAGAACTTAAGTTTTTCCAGGGAGAAAAGGAAAAATTGGAGCTGCACAGGAGATTGCAGTACGAAGTAACTCTTCTTGAATCCTTAAAACTTAAGAGCATCTAACTTTTTGCTGAGCTAGTTCCTCTACTCTTTCGCAGGATGTTTTGCAAGGCTTTTCTCACCTTCTCAACCCTGGATTAATGATACTCCTTTTCCTGAGCCACCATTTTCATCTCAGATTAAGCCTCAGAATAAAAGAGGGAGACACTAAAGTTTTCCTGCTGCCTACTGGAAAACACATGCTTAGAGAACAACTGAAAAACATTAATTTACTACTTTGTATTACTGCTTGTCCTTTCCAGCTTAAGCCAGCTTTTATATGTCAGTGTGCCAGAGGCACAGGAGTAGAAACCTTGGCCAAAGGTAAATAAATTTGCAGAAACAAGCTCACCACTTCCCACTTGCTTACCATCCATAGAATGGAACCAGACAACTGTTCAAACTGCTGGGATCCACTCCATCGTGATTTCACTGTAGCTAGACCAAAATCACCTATTTTTACTGTGAGGTCTTCATGAAGAAAAATATCTAAGGGGTGAATGTTAAGGAAAAACAGACAAGCAGTGCTGTGCCTGTCCAAAAAAAACAATAAACAGCTACAAATTGGCAACATGAACGTGACAGTTTTAACCATTCACCATCTCTGAAGAAGGTTTCCATATCACAGAGGTGTTAAGCAGCCAGCATGGCGAATTATGGCATGAAAGGGTTACATAACTAATGACTGGGCCAGTGCTGAACAGACCATGGCCAGGTGGCTTTCTTGAAGTGCCAAGTACAAGAAAAGCTGAAAATATTCCATGAGCCAGCTCACGTAATCTTTCACTACAGGAAGAAACCGAAGGATGCAAAAAAATCTTTGTGATACCAACTAAAACTCCCTATGCTATTGCAATCAAATCAAAAGACATAGTAAGCATCTCTTATTTTGTTACTAGTGATATTACCCCTTCTCAATGAAATTTCTATTTGGCAAATACACATGAACGGCTTTTCACATCAGTAAGTTAATTTCTGGCAGGGAAAAAAAAAGAAACCAGGAATGCTTTCACTTTCCAAAATTACATCTCTGGGAAAGGATACTATTACTCTTGAGGTCTCTGTGGATGATTGACTTGGCATGCAAATAACTGAAAAGGAATATCAAAGATCAGGTGGGTTAGATAATACTTCACTAATCAACAACTCAAAAGTCACTGTACTACTGAAACATAAATTCTGTAGACATTCGAAGTGCACATTTATGCAGGTAGTAAAACTTCAGTTACCCATGACAGTTTTTGCAACATTCACAGGAAAAAAAAAATAAAATAAAGCTTAGATTTTCAGCTCAAATCTGATGTTACTGATGGATACCAACTATGCTCCAACTTCTGCTTTTCAATTCTAACTCAATATTCACAATAAAAAGAACCTCAGTAAATTTTTTCATGCAATTCCATGCTGAAAGTTCTACCTTCCAGCCTTAATGGTGACTGTCAAGACACTTTGTGAGCTAGTCACAGCTTTAGATAAGGTGTTTCTAAATTGCAGGAGCTAAGTGTGCTTCCCAGTCTCAGTGAGTACTCAGGTACACCGTTTTTTAGTAGAGGAGTGGAAAAAAGATCCCCTGATTGCAGCCTGGATAAACAGATGGCACGGAACACAGAGGAGACTTGCCCCACAGCAGATACAGCCTGAATTAGGCAGCTAGTCTCCCACGGCTCTTTGTTTAGTCAATGAGATTGGCACAAAACTGCTGGAAAAGCCCCAGTTTGTGTTTCTGCTTTGAATCGTGTTCACAGAACAGCTTCTGCATCTCCCCTACCTGCAGAAGGAGCCTGGGGACATGCACAGGCTAACAGAAAGCTAAGGCTGGTTGCTGCAAACACCTCCACACCTCTTGACTGAAAATGTAACGGAATACTGAGTAGAAAAAGGGCACAATGAACTGCAATCATCATAGTGGTTTTTCAGCTGGAGTGTGATTTCTCTGGTCTTACAGCAGTGTTCTGATTTTGACACACAATATTTGGCTAGTTTTGTAAATTCGAACTCGATGACCCTCTATGGGAGGAAGGATTATTTACAGTCCTTAGAACACAATAGGTATGTTCTCTTCAGATGTTGAAACCTGTTATTTAGAGAGCTCTGATACTTTCACCAAAGCCTTTGATGACTGAGACAGGACCCTGGGCCCAGCAAAGTGAGCAGAGAGCTGGCCTTATTTGCCAATGGCAGCCAGAGTGTGAAGGGGATAAGCAAACATTGCCCTAGTGCTCATTCGCAGACAAGTAATTCAATACTTACTCCATGCCTTGTGCAGTCTGTCGTGCAATATCAATTAGCTTGATCATTTCGAATTTGGTCTCAATGATGTGTAGATGGTGATACAAACTGGACCCTTCACACCATTGTGTAACAATGGCCAACTGGGGTTTTGTTGAATAACCCATGAAAAGCAGGATATTCACATGTCGCGTTTTCCTGTTTACAAAAAAATAAGAACCAGGAGGAAATCAGATCAGGAAATCAGGAAAATCCAGGCAGATCTATCACAGTCTACTTATATATTTCCAAACAGAAAGTGTTGAGTCAATCTCAACTTTTACTAAGATAACATGATAACCTCTTATTCCTCAAGTTAGCCCTTCTTATCATGCTAACATGGAATAACTGCTCTGGGGTAAGCGAAAAATGCCAGAACTCTTTAGTGTTTTCTTATATTAAAAAATTAACATAGGATCCCAGAGTGTGAGCCTTTGTCCTTGCAGTGATGTGGACTAGGGCAGTTCTATGCTATGTGACTGTGCCTTTTTCAGGTTCAAGAATTTGTCAAGTGATGCTGAGAGTAACTGCTGAGGAAATAAAAAATAAGCAGCTTCTTGCAAATCCTACCACAAAGCTAAGTAATGACAAATCATAATGGAGAAGGCACAACTACAGGTAAATCTGCCTTGTCTGGGTCAAAGGATAGAACAGGGGACTTTGTAAGTGCTGAAACAATCAACAGACAAAAAGGCTGGACGCCATCTGTGGGACTACCAGCAGAAAGCTGGACTACGATGCTTGATGTCATTAAGTTCTGTCAAAATTCTGTCAAAAAAATGAGATACCCAAAGTAGCACACCCCAGAAAGCCTCTACTTCCACAACTGCAAGCTTAGAGTTTTCAGAACTAACATTTTCCTGGGGTAAAAAGGCTGACCATTCCCTTTCACCATGTAGCTTATTTGGGATGTTTCTGCAGCATGGGTGCCCAGGTCAACACATCAGGTTTTCAGAGGCAAAAACTTCCTTGCTATTTTGTTTCTTAAAACAGAATTATACTCAACACTGCTCAAGATTGTACTTGGATGTAATGTTTCTTTACAACATATAGTCTATCATATCATGCTGATGGATCTTCTTTTAAGAGCTGAACTCAACCCAAATACCACCTCTGAGATAGTAAAGCAGTATACATGAGAAAAGGAAAAAAAGAAGTGACTTTATGAAAATTGCATTTAAAAAAAACCTCAGAAATTAACGTTACTGAACAGAAACTATTAAACAACAGATAATACGGGCAGTACTGTAGCTGAAAAACCAACCATTAGTCATGCTCTCCTTCAATTTCAAAATGTGAATGAGAGGAAAGAAAGGCCTACAGCTCACACTTAGGCTTGACTGTGCCCTGGGAGTAGTACAATAGCAAAAACCAGTCCTGAGTGTTTGGACATACATGTATTGCCAACATAGATGTGCAGACAAACACATACAGGCAAGGACTAGCAGTGGGTACAAAGAAATATTTTTAAATGGTTACATTATTTTTTCTGCCTGAAGTATCATCACGTAGCAGTGAGATCAACATGTTCTAATGGAGATCTAAAATTCAATGATTAATGAAGCACAAATCTACACACATTATTTTATGCCACTAAAAATAGTCTTACCTGAGCACTCCTACTTCATTTTTGAAAGCCTGCAACTGTTGAGGTGTGGGTGCCGTAACATTCAACATTTTCACTGCCACATCACCTTTAAAACAGCAATTTTTAGTAAGTGCCATTGACACATATTCCTCTCTTGAGAAAATGTTATATAGAGCATCAGAAATTTTGGGATACTCTGATTTTTAGCTTACATGAAATAAATCACTACAATTTTAAAATAAGTCAATTTTCAATAAAATGTAAAAATATTATTCTTACTTTGAGAAATCATAGCCAGGCCAAAGCTATTAAAAATACACATTTGAAATCCTCATTCATTACGATGGATACTTCTTCCCACCTTTCTAATAACTATGTTTCATCTTTACCCTAATAAGTTCTCCATTCACAAGAACATGCAAGAGTTGAGTTTCTAAGCAATACTCAGTTCTCACACAAGTTATTTAGCACACTACTTATTAATTTAAAAATCATATTTACTGCTCTTCACGGCACTCTCCCCATTATGTCCATGTCTCTCTTGCTCTGAGGAGCCCAGAACCAGACCCAGCATTCCAGGTGTGGCCTCACCAGGGCTGAGGAGAACAACTGCCTCTCTTAACCTGCGGGCAATGTTTTGCCTACTACAGCCCAGGCCACCACCACCCCTCTTTGTGGCATGGGCACACTGCTGGCTCCCATTCAGCCTGGTGCCCACCAGAAACCCAGGCGTGTTTCTGGGAAGCTGCTGTCCAGCTGGGTGTGCCCTGGCAGGCACTGCGACCTCCTCAAGAATGGCTGCTTGCCATGATGGCCACATACCATGCCACTTTCCTTTGTAGACTGTTCCAAATGATCCGGATCCTATCCTTTGTCCAACTGTGATCTGTCCATCTGGTATCTCCCAATCATCACTCGAATCCCGTCGACCAAGAGTTTTCTTTATATATGTGCAAAAACAATAAAAAGGAAGAAAACAAGCACATTAATGCCTCTGAAAACAGCTCCTTTATTAAAAATTTCTCACCAGCATTTCCCATCATTAATGTCCTAAAAGGGTTTTCTTTTTCAGATGTTGTCTTTTGACTTGTAAAATTAGCCATACACAAAACCTCAGGACACAGGTTTGCCAAATTATCACCTGGCATGAAACATTTGCAACAGCTTTCTGGCAGTGTTAAAACCAGAAAATACTAAGAAACAAAAAGAAAGTAGTATTTGATTTTAAATTCTTGATCATAATACTAAACTGTGAATAAAAAAAAAAGTGGATGTTTTTGTGGTTTTATGAATTGTTACATAAAAATTTGTTACATACATTCATTACTTTCAAAGTTTATGAATCATGGTGGGAAAAGTTAAGCTGTTATATGAAGGGAAAGTGGCATTACAACATAAGGCACACCATTTAAAGTGAGTTTAGTCAATTATTTAAATTATTTCTATATCCCACAATTATTTACTGGTTTAAAGTGGTTTTAAAGTGGTTATCCCACTCTTTTATTTATTGGTTTCAAGTCCTTGATTATTGCCATATTCATCTTCAAAATAATTTAGAAAACTTGGATAAAGAAAAGTGAGAGGAATATGGTTGTGTAATATTTCTACAAAAGAAACAGCTGATCTTTCCCTTACCATTCTATTTCTGTCTTCTGAGGATGAGGATGATTTCCTTTCCCGTTGGGGTCCTGGTGATTTCTGTAACGCTTTCACATTGGTTAGTGACCCAGGCAAAGAAGCGGGAGGTGTTGCAGACAAGCCTGCAGCTGAGCCTAAAGTTCAGAAATAGCATAGTTTTATCTGTAAGAATCCAGTTTACAAGAATGTATTGATATTAGGTGCAAGAACTGTGTTTAAGATGCAGTATCTCTAAACATCAGTGTAAATGTTAAGAGAGAACAAACATATACAGGAATTCTGTCCTAATATTAGATTAGTGCTCAAGTCTCAAATTTCAGGAAGAGACAAGTCTATAGCAAACCTCCCTGTACAGATAGTCCCCAGTCTCTTGTTCATGAATTAACAAAAGGACAATGTCTTTTTAAGTAAGAAAAAAAAAATACTTTAAAATGTATTTTTTAATTTCATTAGTTTCTTTGAGAAGAATGGTAGCATTTTAGTTAGCAGCATCTACCTTCTTGTAGCTAACCTTTTAGGAACCCAACAAATAGCTGAACTACTGTACTTTGGAATCAAAATAGACTAAGTGCAAATAATCTAAATGTTTTCTGGTTGAGTCTCCAAGCGCCACCTGAAAATCATTTGGCTGTTTTAAAGCTATCTGTTAGCAGAGAACTATTATTTAAAAATAAATATTAGACTTTAGAAAGTATTAAAAAAGAACAAGTACTTTAGTTAGCTATTTGAAGCATATTCTAGGAAACACAAAAAGTACAGTATGTCTGTAGCCTGTAGGTTATCTAAACAAATCTATGCAGGAAAATGTTACTACGAGAGCTGTTTCAGAGCCCCAGTGGCCCTTTTCAAATAGAGCACTTCACCTAGACACTGCTTTTTAAAATACATCACAATTATTCATAACAAGGTTATGCTGACCCTTCCAAGGCAAAGGACATAAAATAGGGTCAACTGTTAATTAAATTCATGCTGCTTTGCTAAACAATGTGTGTCACTGAACAAGACCTCTAACATTCCACTGCTTTCTCTCACATCAGTGCTCTGGGAAGTGGTGGAAGACAATACTCCCCATATTCTTTTAGAAGCTCCCTTCTTAAGCAAAAAGTGTCTCCTAATGGCAACTTGAGTTCAAAAACTGACTTTGTGACTTTTAAACTGTTGCCTAAGTTTAGTCACTCAGTGCATGCTAATTTATCAGACTATATGTATCCATCACTGGACTCACTAAGCTAAAATCTTTGCACTTTGAAGTGGATGCACAAAATAACATACCAACAGATACAAAAAGGGACACAGCATCTGTAAACTCTGTCTCACCTACTAAAGCAACAATAATGATGCATATTGGGCATTCTAACTACATTTATAAGGAGCTGGAAGCCAGTGACCTGAACAATGGACTCGTGTTGGTGTTACGGCCACTACACTGTCATTTATTTATTATATGATTCAGCTGAAATCAAACATACATGGAATTAAATGAATGATGTTCCCAGAAGATGAGCAATTTTCCAAAAGTTTACCGGGCTACAGATTTTCTCTGCAATAGCAAAGATCTGGGATGCATTTTCTTTGAGGTAACTAAAATCTCCTACTTAAATTTTAATATTGCAGTATAGGAACACTAGCACAATATTCACCCTTCACCAAAAATGCTTACAGCACATGGCAGAACACTGGAGTTAATCTGTTCGTAATAATACCAGATGGCCTGTTTTCCAAGTTATTAGAGTAGAGTACTTCAGATAATGCTGGATTTAAGTAAATAGCTTGGACTCTGAAGCAGCACGTAACATATTTCATTCTGTAGCCAGTTTGCTTGTTGGGAACACCTGTCTTCTTACAAAGACTTCTGGAAGATCTTTACAAGTTCAAAATGTGAACTGCTCTTGATATATTCTGAAACAAAAGTCTTTGAAACAGCCAAGATGGTAGCATTTGAAAACCACACTACATGCACTGAACTCATCATTTCTACATGTATCATGTATAGACACAAGTATAAAAATTTCATGCTATTACTCAATAGTTGGTTTCCCCAGCATGTGAAATCCCACAGAGGTTTTTTGGGATTTTGTGCAATACAACAGATCCATTGACAGCTTAAGGCCTGAATTACCCCCAAGGACAATGACATTAAAATCTAAGTGTCTTTTACATAGCACAGGACAGAAATACTGTTTCAGTCAAATTTACTAACTAAATAAAAACGACTCAAACCATCTAGAGCCCTGATGTAGCGTCAATAGCACATTGTCAAAATGAAGTATTTGTTGAAAGCTGACAAAATTTACTTGAAAAGCTTGAGACCTAACAAGATATCAATGGAAATGTTTGTAATTCACATTTGGTTTCCTATATTACTTTTCAAAACAAAGAATATTAAATACAGAAGACTGTCATAGCACTGAACTGACTTAAACTGAACAGTCAAGGAAATTCTAAGTTAAGGACATCATTTTGTCTAAAATCACTGCAATGCAATCCAGTGACCTTTGTTTAGAAATTATGTTAAGGTCCACAGAAAAATCTTAACTATGAAATTCCTTGATTTAAAGATTTAAGTCAGACTTCATTTATAATAATTTTCAAGCGTGTAAAGGTGAAAGTGAGTATGTGTGAAAAGCACATTCAAAGCATTCCAGCCAGGCCAAGCAAAAAACAGAGGTGTTTCGATAAACTCACACACTTACATACACATGGTGTGAGGGTGAGGCACAAACAGCATCTGTGGTTTTACTTATTTTGTTTGGGTGAAAACAAGAAAGAAGAGCCCAACTACCTCTGAACACTGGGCCAGGCTCAAAATCAAACACTATTTCACTGGGGACAGAATGAAGGAGGGGACTGGGAGTCCGGGATTGGTATTTCCGAAGACAGCGCATCAGCTGGTTCAAAGGGGCTGTTAGAGAGAAAGAGACGGGCAGGCAGAGACAGAAAGACAGACACATAGAAGAAATGAAAGAAGTCATGGGAAATAACTAGGATGCTTTGACTCCTAATCATAGATTGCTTCTGTACTTTGAAGGAAAAAAAGTCAATTCCCAAGAACACCATTTCAGGACTGGAATAGCCAATTGTTTTCAGATGCCAAGCAGACAGTTTATGATCAAAAGTTAAAACCAACATGATCGCACAACATTTAAATGTTGGACAAAATGGGCAAAACTCTGGAGAGCCACACCTATCAACACATACAAAAATAGCTAAAACTGGCAACTTTCAATTAGTAGCTCACAGGAGTAAAGGAAATTTCTTTTTTAAAAGTGCATTTTGCTGGCATTATTAAAGACAGCTCCATCAAATACAACACATCCTACCAAATACCAGATTTGCATGGGAAAAACAAAGTCAGTAAAAGTCCACAGTACAAAACCTTTGAGATCAGGAAAGGGTGCACTATGGTAATTCAGACCATACTTATGGCTGAAGCAAGTTATAATTAGTAGGAGACAACTGATACTGATTTGGAGTTGCAAAAACTGTCATATGCCTGCCCTACTTACCATTTCTCTATTTTCAATATTTCTGCTTTATTCTTATAGTGATAGGAATAAATACAGCACATAAGAAGCTCTCTGCAGGACCTTGACAACCAGTGGGAGAAGTGACTTAAGAGGCCCGTGTACAACATGTGAAGAAAAATAAACCTGCTGGCACTAGTTCTGATTTAACTATGAATTAGGGCAGTGAGCTACTGAAGGAAACATAAAAAAGACCTGGCTTTAGTGTAAGATCCTAATAATTTGCTTCCAAGACTAGCACAGGCATGCAGTACAGCAAAGCAGCAACTTCAGCAGGGGTAGAGGGGGAGAAGAACCGGAGTATTTCAAGCTGCTTTAGGATGCAGCAGTTTGTATGGAAGGCCCATCTACCATGATGGTTTTCATTGAAAACTCCTGTTGTTTCCATGGGTGAAAAGGTAACAACAGGCATAAAAATATTTGGGAAGTTGTAGTGTATCTGTGTGCAGCCATGTGAGTGAATAAGTGTGGGTGGATGTGTATGTGTGTGAGAGAGAGAGTAAAAAAGTGTGAGCGCAAAATATTTTTAAAACTAAAAAAACTAGATACTACTTCAAAACTTCTTCTCCTTCCGTCTCCCCCACTCCCAGAATGACCAGCAAATGACTCAAATCTTTGTGAAACAAATACTAAGTTCATGGGCAAGCAAATGTAAATTCACTTTTTGTTCTAGTCGTATTTTGCATTGTGTCTGTGTTTTGTAGAAGGAAGTAGGGTAACAGGGACGGACAAAGTAGTTGTGTAATTAAATGTAACACAGTAGTTAGTTTAAACACTACTTACCTCCCTCTCCTCGTAAACTCTGGTCTCTAATCAAGTCCTGTAAAAAATTAAAAAGCTGTGTTTAATTTAGGTATTAACATTTACATTCTGGAATCAATTGAGACTGGTAAGTTTGAGAATTCATAATGTCATATGTTGCCCATGAAATAAAAGTCATTTCCTACCCCAATGACTCCAAAGAACTACTACACTTCTCAAAATAAAGTTGCCTTAAAATAGCATCTCTCAGTATTAAAGTGAAATGTATGCCACCCAAAAGAGATGCTGACAAGAAAATATTGATTTAGAAACACAGTTGGCCAAAACATACGAAGAAATACTGAGTCAAATGTTCCTGCTACAGCAGCACAAATGAACTGAATTGTCATATCAGAACCTGGGACATCAATTTCCTGTACTGAGGTACATCGGTCAAATGAATCCCACTTCATTTTTTCTTGTAACAACACACCTGATTTGCATAGCCAAGCACACTGTTCTTCTCAGAAATGACTAACTGCAGAAAGTTTCCTTCACTTGCAATCCACTGTGAACTGAGAGTATCTTTTGCAACATGTCCAGACTAAAAGCAAACTACACTAAGGATTTTCTAAACAGAAGAAGAAAATTCTAGTAGGTTCCTTCAGTATGTCTGTTCTCAGAAAAAAGCTTTTTTTTTTTTTGTTACACTATTCTATTTGTTCCCTTCTTGTTCCATAATTATATTTGTTCCCTTATACACCTATGCTTTGCCAAAAGCACCGGCTATGCCTTAGCTGCACCACTGCCATATACCACATGCAAATGTCTACACAGCCACACTCTGAAAAATCAACATTTCACCTTTCCCTCAGCTCACATGCAAAACAGATTTTGTGCCTCAGTGTCCAGGCAGATTTCAAGACTGCTCACCTGACAAATGACTAATTTCTAGAGAGCAGACTCAAGGGTAAAATACGAACCGTGTATGTTAGCAAAATTAGCAAAAGCCAACATCTTGAAAGGTCCTAACTCTCCTTATGCTAATACCAACCATTATTATTAGTCACATTTCACCATCCATAGACTTCAAAATCGTGGAAAAAAACTTAAGTGTAGCAGTTTCTGAACACTCCAAAGGAATGGTCAGTGCAACGTATACTAGGCTCCTCAAACTCTTAAGGAACTATTACTCTATGTGAACTCAGCTTAATTTTTAAGTTTTCTTCAATGCCAAAAATATTACTTGGAATACAAATACTAAAAAAATCTCGATCTTGCATAAAAATGTGTTTAAGACATAGAATGGTTTGCAAGAGTGGTTACTGGCTACAGCTAACACTATGAGCCTTGGGACGAATGACAGGAAAAAAGAAGGCACTTGTTTGGGGGCAGAATGTTTCTTTGAAAATGAAAAGGACAGGACTGTCAAAAGGCAGTTCTCCTTTCTAGAATGGATTATTTGTGTTCTTACAGCTGTCAACAGCAAAAAAGAATCTAAAAAAAAATGAAAAATGAATGATCTTTGAAGATTCTGACAGACCACTGAGAATTATCTTAGAAACACAGCACTTGTGCATACACAGTGAATTTAACACCCGGATGTTCATAGGGAACACATCAAATCTACTATTCCTGGTCTAATTGTTAGCAATACTTACATCAATATTGACTGGCTCGATTGTATTGATGTGGACGTTGGGAGCAGAAGAGGATCGGTCGCGTTGCCCAAATTGATTCCGATGGTCTTCATCTGCTGGTCGGAGGGGCTGTGGGATTGGAATGGATTTTGAAGGAGAAGGACTAGGGAGAATTGGTGGTCTGAGAAACAAAGTCAAGGAAAAAGAGGATTTAGGTCTACAAATGGCTTCAAACACTGCATAGTGGGTGTGGTAAGTCCTTTTCAACTATAATAATACATACACAAAAAAACTGATCTAAAGCCCTGAATAAAAACAATTTATAATGAACGGTCTCTACTCCCCTATGATCAATTGCAACAACTCTCTGTTGCATCAACTACCTAATTACACGGCAGTGAAGTGTTCTGAGTTAAAACAAAGAAAACTCTACCATACCATACCAAACTAGCAATAATAAATCCTGATCTGAAAAATTCATGCTGCCTAACATGCACCGCAGACAGCAAGATACTCTCCAGTTTCCTCACCTCTGAGTCAATGCAATACACTCATTTTAATGGTAAGCAATTGAGAACTAAAAATGCTTAACATCTCATATTAATGTTACAGTCAGAAAATGTCATAAAACAAAATGTATGGATGGGATTATTTTTCAGCTAAGAAAGAGTGAAAATTACATCTAGTCATTCAACCTAATTGATTATAATAATGTATTATTGACACTAAAAATAAACATATCACCTTTTAACCTCAACTTTTAAGAAATAACTTTGAATAGCACATTTCAAATGTTATTTACAGTGCTACAATGCAATAGGTTTGACTTAAAAGATAAGTGTTCGGAACACACAAACAAGCTTCCTGAAGAAATGCACATGCTGCCAGTCATAAATGTAGATAAAGTCTTGAATTTATGGTGTAATGAATTGAATATTTAAAAGACAAAACATCTAAACACTTGGGGTTTTTGTTTGTTAAAAGGCAGAAAGTCACTTCTTTGGTTATCCATTAATTTTGTTAAAGTACAATAAACTGGCAATTATCTCTTACTCTAGTCAAGGTCAGTCACTGTTAAGCCTAATGATTCAATCTAATGGATATAAGGCAAAAGGCTAATGAAAACATTTGCCACCTTTGTCAAAGAAAACTTTATGTTCAAGTATACACGGTGTCTGACAACAAGGTTTTTAAGAGCTGGTTTCTTTTTTGTCAGTTCGAAAACAGGAGAGGAGTCCTGCAGCCACTGAATGACTCATGGATTAATTATCATGCCCACCAAGGCAACGTCCACCGGGAGAATTTTCAGAAATAAAACACACAGCATACAGCAGCAATAGGTCCTGATGCCACCTCCTGTAAGCAAATGCTCCTTGGCCTGGCCAAAGGTCTTTGGGGAAGCTAACATTTCCAACAGGACATCTTGGCATTTTTTCAGAAACACGTCTGCTTTATAGCCTACTATCCTACCTTTCATTGAAAAGTTTATCCAGTTTGGCACTGATCCCAGAACTCAGTGCTATCTGTATCCTAAGTAGCTGTCATCTTTTCCTTCCTGGCCAACAATCTCACAATTGAAAATGGCAAAACAAAGTGCTTGCGAATTAATTCAAGTAACAGTCTAGTAAGTCTTCCAATGAAACACTTGAATATGTTTGGGAAGTGGGGCAGGAGAGAAGAGGCAGTGGGTTTAACACTGCTTAACTTTAAAAAAAATAGGAATTACCTGCTGTCACATGACAGAATATAGATATTGGGAAGATACTGGGAACCAATGAACTGAAACTACGAATAGCCAAATCTCTGAGAAAGGGCCTTGAAAAGCCCAGCATTTCAGAAGTTTATAATTCCAGAACTATTTTTTAAAACGCAGTTGTTGTACATACATATAAGCTGAAGTTTTTATTCACTGCTACCCAAGTGCCTTCACGTAAAATATTGTAGATGAGGAAGTTTTGAACTCCTGAATGTTTTTGTAAGTAAATCATGCAACTAGAACACACATCAGGAGATGGGACACTGCACAGATCCAAATGCAGGACCTGACTGACATTTAAAGGCACTCTATTTTCATGTTAAGGCAAGCATGTCAAATGCTGCACAAAAAAAGAACCAGAAGAAAAGTCTAAAAAGTGTCTCAACCAGGCCCGTACTGCCATTGCTGGGACAGCTAACTCCTGCCTAAACTTCCTGAGAGTCCTCAGGTAATAAGGAAATGAAGGGAAATATATAACAACGTCCATCAGAACATTGCACCAGGAGCAACTGTGACACACCATCTGAGCTCTGCCACATGACAAAAACAGAAGCCACCACATATTCTGTGATCATGAGTAAGCCGAGGGAGAGAAAACCAGATTGAAGCAATATTGTTTCAATTACATCCTGCTTTGAGTCATAAGTGGTCATCTGCTACTTCTGTATTTCTAGTCACAGGTCATCATGTCCATCATGCTGCTAACACAGAGAGCATGCTACATCATATCATGTTTGAAAACAACTTGAATAGTTTTTTCCACTCATTAAATGCTTACTGGGGGCAGTCCAGATCTTCAGAAAATAATTACAGGCTGGTAAAGAATTATCTTTTTTTTTTTTTTTTCAGTCTCTAAGCTATTACTTGGAGGATCTCTGGGCTTTAGACAACAAAGAATCCAGAGATGGGAACCTCTAAGCAGTTAGCCACGTGCTCCATCATGATTTTATTAATGGATGTCCTTGAGACACT
This sequence comes from Platysteira castanea, assembly GCA_013397175.1. Lineage (NCBI taxonomy): Eukaryota > Metazoa > Chordata > Aves > Passeriformes > Platysteira > Platysteira castanea. Next base: position 66,491 of record VYXC01003310.1, read on the forward strand.
TTGAAAAAAGTAGGTTATTTCTGCTAAATGGAAATTTTTCTTGAAAAAGACAACTAGTGAAGTAAAAGAGACAAGGGGTTTGCTAGCTAAGACAGCCGTCTGAGATCACAAGCTCAGAAAATATTACCACAAGTTTCTGCCTCTGTGTGGCGAAAGATGGATCTTGATATACATCAAGATCTTATTCTATCAAAAACATGTCACCACAAAGAACGCAGTGATCCTCTGAGCTACCAAAAGGCCGTTCTTACAGTATTCCCTAAATTGTAATTACTCGAGAAGAGCAGAAGTGACACTGGAGCTCAAAGGGCCACATATCATCATCTGGAAAAGGGTGACACTGTCTATTCCAGGCCAGTTCCAAAACTAGTTCTCAGGCTACGGAAGCACCATGCTGACAAAACAGACTGCAAAAAACCCCAAAGAACAAAAGCCAAAACCCTAAAACAAGCAAAAAAACCCCCCAAACAAAACCAAACACATGAAAAACCCCCAAACAAATAAAAACCCAACCTCTCCAAAAAAACCCAGATCAAATAAAACCCCAAAAAATAACAGCCTGAGGCTTAAAGAAACATGTAATTTGAATATCAGGATCTGAGTTTCTGTTGTTCCTGTGGCCTTTGTGAACAGTTTACAGCCACCTTGCTAAAGGAGATCTTCTGCAAGTAAGCAGATTAATCACTTTCTCCCAGCCTCCTAGATGTGGGCATTCTTTTAACCAATGATTCTTGGCTTCCAAGGCAACAAGCTGATAGTTGTCAAATCTCAATCTAGTATGTTATAACCTTTCCTGGCAGTATGACAGAACACGCTTTTACCTTGGACCATGTGTTTGGGATTAGCACATTGTTCCCTCCCTTTTTAATCAGGCAAAACAGAAAGATGTTTTATCAGGAAACAAGAATAATTGATAACATGTAAAATGTTTATACCCTTTACCAAGCACAGCAAGTGCCCATGTGTCCACAGATCTACTATTCCACAAAACTGGGTCCACAAGAAAGATTAAGGTAACTCAGGAAAGTATCTGTACACATTACGTTAGATATAAACAAACAATTCAGAAAAATCATATACAGTATGTCTACTGGATTTTAGAACTTGCAATGATATAAATTAGTTCACAAATGCAAAAGAAAATTTTAATACAGATTTTCCTCAATGTCCTTTACTCACCAATGTGATGTTTCATAAGTGTTTAAGAGCTGGTCTACCCAGGAAAGATTTTTCTTATGATAGGTACACTTGAGCTTCAAGTTTTTGTTGATTGTATTTTTATTTTGCTGTAGTTGAGCAAATGCTTGAACTGAAAATTGACATCCACCTAGCTTCAATTCTACAGTGTGCACCAGTTCCTTTTTCAAATGACAGCATCTCTCCTGGACTGAGACTTTCTTTCTCTTCCTCACAGCCTGAACAAGTCCATCTCAGTTTAGCCACTGGGCTGAGTACTGCACGCACTATTTACCTGGCAGGCTGCACACTCATGTCCAAACCAAACCTACTGCAAGCTAAAATGTGTATCAAGGCTTTTTAAAATTTTTTTTGTTTATGCCAGAGTGTTAACACCAGACTGGATTTGGTTTTTGTTACTGCTGTTAATGAAGAACACACTTCCAGCTCCAAGCAGTTTCTAAAGACTGTGAAGGATGTGGGATACAATGGTATTTCAGCTATAGTAGCAAGCAGGTAAATTTAAATTGTGGAGGCCAAATATGTTCTGATGTAATTATTGTGCTACTCCACAGACATTGCCAGAACACATAATAATTGTTTTCTTTCCCCATCCCTTCAGCCTGGAAATACTCAATAATCCCAAATAAAATGCTGATTTGGAGAAATGGCAGCAGTATCAGTTTGTAACTGCAAGGTAAAAACCATCCTTGCAGCACCCTCTGAAGTCAGTCTAGCAGCATCATGAGCCAGATCTGTAACAGCCATTACCTCAGACAAATTAGTGCAGCTTTTTACACCACGATAACTTGTTTTCATCCACGTTGGCTTGTAGGTGAAAAACAACTGCCAGGATGACCACAATGGGGTGCACTTATTTATACTGGTCTTTGAGCCCAGATCGAAGCTGATGAACCTAAAACTCTCGACAGCTTCATATACCTGGAGTTAGCAAGAGATCCACACTGTTGCTGTTAGTCCTCCAAACCAGGTCCAGCTCACTAGCAGGTTTTTGCAAATAAAGTTTTGGAGAGCAAGAGGCTTCCCTCACCTGTTGTATAGACTGGAAGGGTTTTCTAAAGATTCTGATATCAGACCTTTCCTGCTCAGCAAGAATGCACATCAAGTTGTATACTGTAGGAACTTTGGGAACACTTACATGGAGAAGCCTGGAAAAGGCCTGGTGCCAGAACTTCTCAGGGAAAATTTCATTGTTTTATGAATTAAAACACAAACCTTTTGTTCACTTATGCACCATAGGATCAAAATGGCATTGTAGTATAAAATGTTATATTGTAAGACTGTATCTTTGCTTCCTTGGCTCTTCAGAAGCTTTTCTAGACATTCAAATATCTTCAGCTGAAGCAGAATGATCAGTGAACATTTGGATGACAGAAAGGAAAGCAGAGGTGTTTAATCACAAGCTGGAGCCTGCTCAAAGGCAAGGACTGGCAAGCTTCCAAGAACAGTGCACCAGACATTCCCCTTTTCCTCCTCCAACTTAGAAGACGAAGCATATTGGGAAATGTTGTTTCTCAAAGAGCCAAGACATCGCCAACTTGCTTATTTCTCTCTTTTTCGTGTATCTGGGATTGAGAGAACTGGGTTCACAGAAACTCTGTGCTCATATTTTACGAGCCAAGATGGAGAAGAAACTTCATGACAGTGCAATGAACGAAACAAATACAATGTCTGATATACAGTTTGCTTACTTCAATTTTATTACAAATGGCTCTCAGCAGGGAGACCTACGCTTCTTTTCTTTCCAGTTAACTGCAGATTGTAACTAAAATGGCTGTTTTGGCACAACAGGATAGTGCAAATGGAAAGAACGAAAATGGGACACAAAACCTAATGTGGAGGCCGGACACATTTTTATAAGGGGTTCAGAAATGTGAAATGGGACCATATATGCTCCGTCATCTTGGGGTGGAAAACCTGGGGGGACTGCCTATGGCTCACAGTTGGAAGAATGAAAGGTTCCAGGCCTGGGTTGCTTTAGGATGTTACACATGAGCAAAGTGAAACAGTTCTCCAGCGTGTTTAGCAGCTTTTGCATCATGTCCAATGGTCTTTTCCTTTATGTCCCTTTCTCTTTCAAACTTTTCCATTTGACCCCTTGACAGTGTCTCAGCATGTCACACACGCCTTTGCTCTCGAACTTGTCTTGCAACACAAACTTCCTTCTTGTGGGCATTTTGCGTGCCGCTGGCATCCCTTCACAAGGCTAGAGATGAAGGATGATTGCCGCCTCTCTCCTCAGGTTTACCAAACGATTAGTAACATCCCTTCCTCTGTGAGCTGTGCCACGCAAGATGCTAGGAGAACAGAGAAATCAAAGGAACAATTATTAATCTTGGAAGTGTTATTAAAGTGCTAGTTCTTCATATTTTCCATCCCATTGTTCAACTCTCAAATTTCAATCTCGTATTCTCCTCCCAGACAAGATAAGCTCAAATGTCAGCCCCTTTTTTAATTCCACTTGAGCTGTTTTCCCATATTGTAGCAGTCCTCTTTAACAAAACCACAACTGAGTATGTTTTCACAGAAAAGGCCAGCTTTTTAAATTCTGCTAGATTAATATTTCCACAATTATGTTTTTAAAAAGCAGAGAAGTATTATTAAAGAAAGGCAAGAAAGATAACTGGAAAAAGATATGGGCAGTGCTATATGCTCATCCAGTAACATCTGAGCCACTTCTGGAAAGGAAATACTACATACACAGATGCTTGGGGAAAACTCTATGACTAACATGCATATTACATATGAACACCAGTTGACAATCATAAACCATTTTCAAAATGAACATAATTTTGCAGGCATGATGTATGCCTTTTTTTTTTGTTTGTTTAACAAAGTGTACAGCAAAGCAAAAAAGCAAAAAGGAGAAAGCTAGAGACATTTTACAGCTTCTGCAATTACAAACATTTATAGAAACATTTATGCAAAATGGGAAAAGCTCCGAAACAGCAACTGGCAAGTATATTTAAATGTTAACATTTTTATATATGTGAAGTTAAAGACCTCAAGGCATTAACCAGCTTTGGTCTCAAGTTTTCTCCTGTTTTCACTTCACAAAACCAAGACTGACTGAAGTAGTGCACGTATCAAGATAATCCATATTGTTGTAACCTCACAAGCTGGTAAGAACGGACCAGTGTGAGGCTAAGGCAATTGAAAAGCAGGACAACTTAAAATATTAGGATTAGGGCTATATAGTGCCTTTGACATCCACTAGTGTTTAACACAATCGGTATGAACAAGTTTCTTCATGCATTAATAGTTCTGGCCCAGTTACAGTTTTGGCTGTATCATGACAAAGAGTTGACAAGCAGCCTTGTCCACAATCTGCTGTACTAATATCCATGGGATCTAAAGGCAACATCGAATACCTTGAAGAAATACTTTTGAATTCACTTGAATCTACACAAAATAGTACAAATAAGAACATAATCGCTGTACTTACCAAGTGAGGTTCCCTCTGCAGGACTGTCAATCTATTTTCCTGGGAGGCATCCTATTTGATCTTCCATAAAATAGCCTTGGCTGTCCAGAGAATTTATCTCCTGGTTAAGAGTCCAGAGATGCCTGCGTAGTTTCCAGTGTGTTTCTGCTTTAGTTTAGGAACAATATCCATGGTTCCAGGAGAGCCTCTCTGCCACATTCAGCTCAACTCCACACAGCACACATGTCCTGGGAATGGTTTTCTGAAGGCTTCTGTATTTGGTGCTCTTAATAAATACGCATCAGATTTCTTGAATGTGATATACATCCCTGAGTTACTCTTCCCTGGACATTTGTTCAACTACCTAATGGTGGATGGTGCCATTGATCTCTTTGCTACTGGGAACATAATCTAAATATGGTCTCTTATCTCTTCATGGAGAAAGGGCCCAGAATCTTTGTTGGAAATACAGGGGGATGGTCAGTTTTAGAGGTCTACTTTTACAAAACCTGGAGCTGCAGCAAACAATTGCTATTGGTGTACCCCAACACGAACAGGAAGAAGACAGCTGGTCTGGAGGATACTAAAGCAGTGTATGTGGAAAAGTTAATAAAGCAGTAGTGGAACTGGAACTGGCACCTGTTCACAACAGCCTTATAGTAATGTGGCTTATTCTGAAACGGAGGTATGACACTTCAAGGCATATAAATTGTAGTTTGACAACCAACTAAAAGAATTGTTGAGGTTTTAATTTTGGTTTATATTAATTTTAAGTACAAAATCTTTCCAGTTTAGACCAGGTCTAAGGCATCATGTAGAAGAAATCAGTTTAACAGGTAATGCCCCAATTCTACAGAGAGTTACACACACATTTAACTTAGGCTCATTACTAATTTAGAGAATTCATGTGAATGAAAACATTCACTTTTTAAAGTTAAGCATAGGTGGATATACTTGCATGAGAAGCCAGATTACAAAAATGCAGAGTTGCAAAGCAGTATTTTGAGTGTTTCTTAGCACAGTACTGAAACGTTATGTTATTAAACAGCAGGAATAAGGTCATACCCAACAGAATCTGAGGGGGGCACTGAAGGGTATGATCCAGATGCTGGGGTGGTCTCTCCTAAGGAGGCCTCCTCCGGTGGTATGGGGTGATGTTCAAAGAACTTGGAGACAAACAGCAAACTGTGAGGCAAGAACAAAACAAAAACAACCTAACTTGTGCAAAACCCAGAAGTTTCACAATATAATACTCAAAGACTACAAAAAAGACCCCAAACCCCAAAGCCTCATTGATTAAATTCTAAATTCTACTATAAAGATTACGCTAACACATTAAACTTGCAAGATACGTTGAAAGTAATATTTACTTCACAGAGAATCAAAAGATCATGCCTTAAATATAAACTTTGTGGAAATTCATTTTTTAATCTTTTAGCTGGAATTGCAAACATCTGGTTCTTCAAGAATGCACAACTTATATCTGTGAGTACATAAACTTACACCCTGAGCACAAACTCCAGAGATGGCAATGGAAACAGTTACAAATACCAAAATAAACTGAAATTAAATTCATTCTTGGGGAGAAAAATAGCATTTTAAATTATTCCTTATACAAAAGTCTATTTAAAAGACTTAATAGCCTCTGCTGAAACTAATCTAATAGAACAGAGCCAGTTTACACCAGATTCTAAATCTACATCAAAGACTTACACAAATAGATCACTAACTCAATCCAAGAACACTGGACTGTTTGGGACATTCTCTTTTATGTTTCTTACCTAGGCATTAATCTTGCTAGCAGATTTATTTTCAATTATTGTAAAAGCAACTGCAATTTCACTATAATCAACCAGTGTCTCAATATTTTTTCAGGTTGAAGAGAATAAACCCACAGCTAAATTTTAAACGGGGCCTTAGCAATCACATAATAAAGAACCAGTTTTGATTAATAATAACAACTGTGAACAATGAGAAGTCTGATACAGTCAAGTACTCAGCAACTCTATTCATGCTTCAAAAAAAGCACTTCATAGACCAGGAAAGAAATATGAACTGGTTGTCTGAGCTGGCACAGAAAGAACACAAATTAAGCAGTCTCACAAGAACAGTTGAACTCCTGTTTTTTTTTAAGGCACCTCCTCTGACTTCCTGAATTACAGATTTAACACAAGAAATCACTGACAGCTGTACACTTATTAAAAGGCTCAACTTGAAAATCAATTGTGATTACTTACTCAAGTTGGTCATAATTAACACACATCAGTGGCACTTCTGTACTACAGCGCTGGTGAAATTTGTAGCCACAAGTCTGGCACCGGAATCCCTGGAAAAGCAGCTTTCGACAGAAGTCGCAGAATGCTAATGTGAAGAACGTTTTTCGTACCTACATTGTCAAAAATAGTCACAATTACCGAGAGTCCTTCTGTAAGCCCAAGATAGGCTATTTGCTTTTACCTCCCTCAAGTGTACGTACAAGCCTCTTTTGTGATGCTGGAGCTACAGTTTTATGTATCAAACAGATTTACACAAAAGATCATCTCCTTTTTAAACAGTTTTCATGTATTAAAACTTTCTTTCAACTGTTTCTTGGAATGAATGGTTACTTCACTAGAAGTAAGAATAAGTGCAAAAAACTTGAAGCAAAACTTCACTATTATCATGCTAGACACAAAAATTCAGAATTTATTTGGATACAATCTATAAAAACAAAAGCTGCTGAAATATTATTTCATATTCTAATTCTTCTAGACACCAAAGAACATTTCTATCTAATATTCACAGGACTGTAAATACACACTGGCATATAGATATATATATATATATAGGGCTTCAGTGTATTGTCACACATATAGCTGTAATTTTGACTACTGAAACTCGGAAACACTTAGAATCAAAGAAAGGTAATCATGCACTATCCCCAGATGATACGGGGAGGGGAAATAATTTAGTTAATTTTCAAATTTAGCAATACCTAGCATAAAACCACATTCTTAGTTCTATTATTACATGTAATAATCAGAATTTCAGAGGGATATACAAAATGTTGAGCCTACTAGAGTTCACCTAACCAGTCATAGCCCAAACAGCTTATTTGAGCTAAATAGGTTGAATCAGCTTGCAGATAGAATTTTGTTATGTTTTAAACTGAAACAGAAGGTTTTTCTTCCCGATGTGATAAATGTTATTTCCAGGATTTTGTATGTAGCTGGAAACATTTAGACAGATTCTGTTTAGTAGCTTCCATTTACTTGGTGCCTTATCAGGTCAAAACATATTTGTGCACTGCATCATTGATGATGTCAGCATTGCTCTGGGAATAGTTAGTTCATTAGTTAATTGCTGCTGCAGAGCCAGCAGGGAGGCCCAGAATACATTTTATAGATACAGCAATACAAAAATAGTAGATTATTATTACAGCTCTGCAATGCAGTGCTGATTTAAACCCCCTACATTTATAGATTTTAGAGGGTGTCTTCCAACCAAACGTGAAAGTTTTAAGGGTGATCAAGTACTCTAACATCACTTATTTCAAATACAATTCTATCTAATTCACTTAAGCTACTGTGATTAAAAACTTCTTTTGCAACTCCCACCACATCCCACAGATGCAAAATATTCCAAGTTGGTAATTTGAATTTGAAAGTATGAAGTTGATGTAACCCCACTCAACATCTCATAAAACCAGTACATACGAAATTGTGTGTCGTGAGTGGCACATTCTCCAAAACTTCCACATGCAACTCCTCTCCCGTGAGCCAGGAAATGTCTGTGTCCCAGCCAATTGGCTTCTTCTCTCTAAAGTGCAAATGAGCCTCTCATTAGTATCAGCACACAAGCCCCTGCATGTCTCTTGCCAAAGTTGTGTGATCAGCTAAGAAGTTACACTGTGGGGGGTTGCTACCCAGTCTAACTGCAGGAAACTTTAGAAGCAAGACCTTAGGCTCAGTACACAGCAAACAAAGCACACCTTCCCTGGACAAACTGCATGAAGGACATGCACTTTTTCAACCAGCTCCAGTAGTGGCCAGTTCCTTGTTTCCAATGTGGCAGATGCCTTTTTGATCAGATAAAGTGTTTATGAAGGTACCTGTTGCGTAAGAGTTCCACAGAGATGGCTAATTGTGTAGATGAAGATAATACACAAATTTTTAGGGCTGAAAACTCTTTCTTTTTTCCTCCCAAGGGAACTCTGTCTTTAGTTAAGAATGCATTATAGCCAAATGAAACAAAACCAAGAAGTTAACATAACCTATTTAATACTTGTTTGGTTAGCATGAGTTTGATTAATGAATGTTTTGCCATAATCTCATATTACTTTTCCTTTCTCCGAGCCTTTTCCTAGGAGTTAGACATTCTTTTCAACACGTCTGTGATGTGCAAATTGTTTAGTGCAAAGTATCACATAATTCTGAACTTTGTAAACAACATCTGGATACAACTGGCCATCTTGGGTAGCTCCACTAAGAGATTCTAAGCAAAAAAGCACCCTACACAAACCATACCCATCTTGTATTCTGTAAACAGCACAGCATTCTGGAATAAGACCTCTCATCATCAGCGCTTTTTTTAGGCTGTCTCGGACTGTCACTCCACATCTTGCTGGAACCTAGAGGTCAAATACAAAAGAAATGAGTTAAAACAATTTCCAATTTATCCCCCGAAACTGATGCAAACATTTTGACCCTCAAATGCTAAAACCCACTCTTCAAGATGCTTTACAGAATCGTAGGTCAGAGTTTTTCAAAACCTTTTTTGTACTGAGGAAAATTTTATTGCTGAAGAGTATATGAAGAAAAGAGCTCAGCTAGAAGAGAGAACAAGCTCTACACTTTTAATATTTAGAATGAAATCTTCACTCAATTCTAAAAGTGACTTTCCAACTTTTCTCAACTGGAAGAAATTGGAGACACAGCACAGAGATAGTTAATAACTACATACAGCTTTAATTTTACAGGCTGGCCTGAACAGAAGTGGGGAAACATGCCAAGTGAAATTAAGTGAAGGAACTAACTTGGACTGCACTCAAAAAAACATTACCATAAAATGTAAATATTTTATTTTCTACTTCTAAAACACAAGATAAGCATGCAAACAAGTGAAACAAAACAGTCATCTGAGTCAGGCAGGCCATCACCTCTCACTTTAACCTATATTTGTAATTCTACAGAGATGTCTTATATGAAAATCATATTGCTCTCTTCTGTTTCCTTGCTTGAAAAGTTTAGATAACTAACAGGATGGGAAGAATGGAGGAACACATTAAAACTAGCCAAATCAAGAACTGCATATTATGTAAAGTTAAGGTATTTTCCTCACCTCTATGCTAATTGTAGGCATATCTTATACAAGTAAGAAGATCATCTCTAGGTATATCTGTGATTTAACAGTGTATAGTGACAACTCACAAAAAAAGAAGAATACACGATCTGGTGCTTAAATGTAGTTAAGGTACTGAATATTATCCACTAACTATTTTTAGAACTCAATAGTGAAAATATGTAAGGCTTCAGGCATTGTATACACTTGAATATCTCCTATAAGCACAGACAGTATCTCAAACACAAATCAGAAGAAAAATCCCCAAACCTAACAAACCTGACAAGTCTGTCTGAACACCTGAAACTCAATTCTAGCTTCCAAGTGGCTTAAGCCAGAGCACTCGGTAGCCAAAAGCAGTCTTTTAATCAGCTTCAACTGGCTTTGGATCGGAGCCTAGTTTTTGTTCCTTGCATTTAAATTTCCATGGGTATTTAGGGGCTCTATGTCCTATTTAAGCATGACAGTGCAAAGTAGCAGCCTGTTTCAAGTAGCTTTGTGAACACCACTTGAGGTTACACTATCTATTGCATTTCTAGAACTCAAACATAACGCTCTTTCAGAAGACACAAACTGAAGGAGTATTTTGCTTCACCATCTTTCTCCCATTAACAAGAAGTGCCTCTTTATAGGATATTTGTGCATTTCATCTGGTTAACACAAACATTTTAAAAAAGAGAATTTTTCTAAATTCCTTGAAAAAACATCCTATAGCATACTACTTTACATATTTGATATTCAGCTTTAGGTGACTTTGGTTTATGCATTGCGTTCTTTTTTAATGTATTTTTTTATAAATCTAAGTAACTTTTTCCCACCCCACAAGTTAACACCATGGTATTCAATTACCTGTAGCTCACTCTTCCGGCATAAAACATCCTTAGTTACTCTTAATACCCATAACTGGTATTGAGAAGGAGCCTGGGAGCACCTATTATTGTCAACATGGTCAACAACATTCCACTGTAAAGCACCCCTCTGTTGCTTATGTCTTTTGTAAATTAATTGTTCACACTGAAACCAACTGTTCTTGGGGTTGATCTGTGACTGGTACCCCCTGCTCCCAAGCCCGGAAACATGGTTAGCATAACCAGAACCGTGTTACCAGGCATGCAGCCATTCCCTGTGACTGAGTGGGTCATGCATTTGTTCTCCTTCCCCTCATTATCAGACACTCAAGGTCCTGTCAGCCCAGTTGACAAACAGAAGAGAATTCTTCTTCCCCTCCCCACTGGCCTCAAGGTTCCTTGGCACCCAGCTGACCACTCCCTCCCCTGCCAACCCTCAAGGTCCCAGGGACACGTGGCCACCAGGAGACGGTGCTGGCCTGGTCACAGAACATGGATGGGTAAGAGCACCCAGAGCACTGTGTATAAACTGAGCAGTTACCAGTCCAAATGGGGCTCTTGGACCAGAGCTGCTGCTGGACAGGGAGACCTGGGACCCACCAGTGCCCAGGAAGTCCTCTCCTTTCTCCAAGGATGGAAAGTGTGACTCGTATTCTTTCATAAAAATGTCAAGTCTAGGTTATGATTGTTGTTTTGATACAGCAAAACATGTATTAAAGATTTGTCTTGATCTGCAGAAGTGATTAGAAATTATAAGTGACATTGTATTATAAATTCTGTATTATGCTACTTATAAATTGCACAATATTGATTCTGCTAGTAGAACTCATGTGCCATTCTAATAATAAATTCCGTGCTATACTAATCATAATATCTTGTTAAGAAAATAACTCTTTAATTGTCCATATGATTTAGTGCCATCGTCATTCTGTCAAAGATCCCTGAAAGAACCTGTCTGTCCCCTCAGTGTTCTTCTCCCTCCTCCAACATATATATTTACAAATAGAGAGTAAATATTTTTAAGAATCCGACTAAAATATCTGAGGGTTTCAGAGGTGTGCTCCAACCTCCCACACACATTAGATCCAATCATGAACCATTTTGATGGAGAAAGCAAGTGTTCTTTGGCTCAAAACTATTTTTCCTCTAAGTATAGCTCCTGCTGGATTGAGGTTGAGTCCCCACAGACAATTCAGGTCTACCTTTCCAGCAGCCTCAGTCACTTCACCACTGATACCCATACTGGCAGAAGAAACTGAAATACTGCAAAGGCGGCAGACAGATGACGGGGACAAAAAGGGGAATGAAGAGAGCCAGGAAAGAAGTTGGGCAGGAAGGAGAAATGGGAGGAAAGGGTCAGGACAAACTTTAGGAACTGACTGCGGAAAGCGTGTGTATACTGGGAGAGGGAATTGATCTCAGCAGGTTGGTGGGAATCAAACAAGCAAGACAGAGGGTGAACAAACTGAAGAGCTGAGGCTGAGGGCAGGAAAAAAAGATGTGATGAACCACCTTGTAGGGAGACCTGTTTGCCAACACCTGGGGAAGTACTGGAAGCACACGCTGAACAGGAAGCTTTCAAGCTGTGATTAGGAGAAAAGGTGGCTTGTTTTGGACAAGGAGCATCAGGGGGAAGGAAGTGCCTAAGAGCAGCAATAGAACCCAGCACAGAGTAGGAAGAGGTTCTGGCTTAGGCAGAAAACTCCAAGGCAGCAAGGATTAAAAGAAACCAGGTTAGTAAAATCTTGACCCATGTGAGGGAGTAGAACATGACAAGGAGGAAAAGTCAAGCAGTAGGAAGATGACTAACATTAAAGAAGAGATAAGCAGTCTTGTGGTCACTGCAGAACATTTTCTTCCTCCAGCACTGATCCTCCATAAATGATCACATCCTCCAGTAACTCATGAAGCAAAGAAATGCATCAGGAACCTTAAAGTTTCAATGCTCTTAATTAATTACACTGGTGTAATTTTTTTTTCCTTTTAATTTCGCTATAAACAAGCCTTATGAAGTTACAGGGTTTCTTTTCAGAGATCAATAAAGTTGGAAATGCAAACTCTCAAAATTTGGGAAGTATCAGAATGAAGGTTACCTACAGCAACACAAGTGCATTAAAGATCCTGCTCACTTATAATCTGCTGTTCCTCAGTATTATTATCCCAAGTCCCCTTCATTAAAATCCATGCCATATTTATGCAACCTGCAATTAGAAACATGGGTAGAACATTTGTTCTCTTCACTGCCATTTGCATCAAGATCCAGCTAAAACCCAAAGAACTGTTTTTATTACTTTCAAAAACCATAAAGATCCTGAATCAGCATCACATTTAGAACATTCTCTTACAGAACTCCAGATAAGAGAAACATAAGGCTGAACTAAAAGAACTTAGTGCTAGAATAAGTCCCTGTTGTATTGATTAATCATTTTCCCAGACTGGTACAGCATGGTCTATCACCATCTGTGCATGTAGCCCTTCAGCCCCCTCCTTCAGTCCCTACTAGCGCCTGCTGTAAAGCAAAAATCTCACCCTGCAAAGCATTCCCTCTTTTTTGAAACCTCCTTTTGCCCCCATCTTCTTTTCACTCTCAAATTATGGCAAAGTTAAAGAAAAAGCTGGTTCCAAGAAAGTGATTTAGACACCAATTCAGGCTTTAGAAAAACAAAAACCAAAACCAGTTCTTTTTTCCTGGCTAAGAGACTCCTGCTGATTCCGAAGCAGGAGTTTTGGAACAGCTTCTTTCTCACCCCCAGGCAGAGGGAGGGTGTGTGGCCCCACAGCCTGGGAGGGGAGCAGGGAGCAGGAGCCCTGCATGGCGCAGCCCCCGTGAGCCTGCCAGGAGCCAGCAACTCCAGCATGGCAGGAAGGCACCAAGGCGAGTTTATCAGTTCCATCAAGAGTTTTGCCAGGATTCCCACAGAGCATTTTAACTGAATCACATCAGCATTTTTTGATAAAAGCAGTTCCCCAGGAGAAAATGTCTCATCTACTCCAAAATACACAGCGCTCTTATGCCTGCAATCCAGTACACTGAACTAAGTTGGCATTTTATTGAAATGTAGAATGTTTAATATTATTCAAAATCCATTTTGTTTGCATCCATCCATTATCTCTTGATCCCCTGTTTTATAACTAAGAGAATTCAAGTATGTTTCACAATGGTTACCACCTAGAAACTCATGTTACTGAGTTAGGGGGTGTACTTCCAAATTGTGATTGTTAAGGGCTTTCTTTCTGGGTTACTTCTATACCTAAGATTTGTAGACCAGAAAAGGTTTAGGTTTTTATAGCAATTAGAAAGTTGATTCAGCAAGCAACTTTCAAAAGTGAAGAGCATGAAAATGTGGGCTATGTAACACTAAGAAACAGTACAGAAGCTGCTAACACACACTGCAAGGTGTGTTCAGTGTGTAGCTTAATAATATACCAGGGAAGATAATTTACTTAAGCATCCTAAATTGGGCAAGGGAGACACTAAAACATATGCTCAAGTTTGCAAATGTTAAGACCCAAGGCAAAAAGTTGAAAAGTATTTCAGATTGTAAAAATTCTCAAAACAGTCTTACTGCCTAGACAGGTTAAACAGAACTACAGCCCTTAATGTCCTCATTTCTTTTACTCACCTGAACTATTTCTAGGGTAAGTATTTGTAACAATATTATTGATATATATTTAGTACTGCAGCCACAAGTATTTAAGCAATGCATAATAAATCATTTATTTCTGTAAACCAGGTCATTCCCGATTCAGTAAGAAATTCAGGGCTACGTCCCTAAATAACTCTTACATCACTTTTCTAACACTAGGAACTGGCATAGTCTCAGTAAGTTAAAAATGCTTCCTTACACAAGTGTAGTTTCCAGTATTTTAGAGCAATAAAGAGACGGAAGAGACTGAGAAGCACCGCAAAAAAGCAATACAAAGGTATTCTCTGAAAGTGGAGAGGCTGGTCAGCCCTGAATATCCAGCATTATACTTCTCAAAACTAGTTAGCTGGCTTTATTTTTCCCTCAGCCTAGCACTGTAGCTCAGCTCACTTCAGCCAAGTGTAATGTATGTATGGTACGTAAGGTATGTGTAATATACCTTAGAGCTTCAGAGCAATTCCAAACAATCAAGCAGACTACTGGGTACAATAGTGGAAATATGCCAAGTAGGATGGATTTGAAACATCACTTCGAAGTATTTATTTGCTTACCACAACATATACACTCAAAGATCACACTTTTTTCCCCCTGATACCTGATATCCAGGACTAAAAAATTTCAGCCACATGTCACAGAATTCAATGTGTTGGGAGAAAGTTAGGCTAAACTATACTTTTGCCAAATCATTATTTTGGCCTTCCAACATGTCAGGTTTTCTGGTAAAATCCAAATATGAGATCCACATTTAATTTTTCATCTTACCTATGGAGGACAAATATTTCACCAAATCAGTCAGCCACTTCTTACAGCACTAACAGATAAAATTACCCTCCTTTGTGGCAAAAAGGACATAAGATGACACTGAACATCACATTCTCTACAAAACAAAGAACACAGCTTTCAGAAACAGCTGTTCTGGATATCAGGACATGAAGCTCTGTCCAGTTTCCAGGAGAAAGCAGAAAGAAAATACATTCTTAATGAAGCATATTAGTAAGACAAATGAGAGGCAGTTTCATTGCATTAAATCTTGTTTCCAAGGGAAATTGAACAGAATTTACCCATTTTACAAAGCTGTTACCACTCAATCAAATGCATTCCATTTAGCTTGCAAAGATATGGGTTACCAGCACCCATTGGCACCTCCAATGCAATTAAGTGTCAGAGCTTGCAGAACACAACAGACTGATTTATGTCAGTGCAGAAATATTTTCTCAAGAATATACCATCATTCAACCACACTGGACGAAACCTGTTGAGCCTAATCAATGGCCTCTACATGTAATTTTTCAAGCTTTTGAGAGACGGCTCCCAAACTGTGCTCAGAAGAGTACTGCTCATTTTAAAGGGGACAGTAGAGAGCAGATCATCATCTTCAAATTTTAGTTAGGGTGAATACCAGTGGCAGAAATTGTGACGGCTGACAGTGACCTTCTAGTAAAGTAAAGTTTGGAAAATATGGCAGACTTGAGAGAAATGCTCATCTAGAAAAGTATCTGTAGCCACTGTACAGGCATGAAACCCCAGGACCTTGCGGTTTCTGCTCAAGAGACAAAAAAGTCAGCTGGCCACTCTCCAAACCAAAACCCACATGCATTAGAAATTTAAGGTACAAAATAGTTTAAATAAATCTTTGTAATAGGTCAGACGCAGAGTTCAATTTTGTAATTCCTGTCTCAGCTGATCACACTTCAAGTGCTTTAAAGGCAGCGTGGAGGCAAGAAACTACAGCAGAAGGGCTAAAGTTCACATCCTTCTCTAAACCCTTGCAACTGATCCTAAAACCAAATGGATACTTCCATCTTCCAGGTAGTACACACATTCTCTACAAATATTAAAACTCTCATTGGCTAGTTTGCCTAAACAACACAAGAAGCATGAATTTAAGTATTACTTACTAGACATGGAATTAAAACATTTATTATGGTTATTTTCAGATTTGTGACTTGCATTCCATTTCACTGAGTGCCTGCCTAGCACATTATGAGGTAAAGGAAGCATGCTCCAAACAGTACTTTTTTCCTATCATTCATTACTTTCTACAGCCAGACTTTTCATCTCATAAGGAATCACTAAACACTCCTGACTTGAGTAAAAAACAGTGATCAATGTTGCACATGGCATTCCAGATGACAAGCCATCAGTTTTATAATGGCAAGTTTTCAATACCGTTTCACTTTGCAATCTAAGACAGTGTGTCAATAAAACTGTAGTAGATTAAATTATTCTGTTTTCAACATGCCTTTAAATTTATCCAGCATTTGGGGTAGCTTGTGGTGAGTTACCCCTGGCAGGCAGCTAAGCACCACCCAGCTGGTTGCTCACTCCCTTCTCAGTGGGAGGGGAGAAGAGAACTGGAAGGACAAAGGAAAGAAAACTCCTTAGGAAAGATAAAAGAATTTTGTAAGTGATGGAATAAATTTTCCTAGTGATACAGAAGTATCAAGTGAAGCTTACTTGAAAGTAAACTACCATTTACTTCATGCCACCAGTCCGTTAATAAGATGCATAAAATTCCAAAGTATTCAGATACATTCAGCAACCAGCCACTGGCATAGGCTAAAAATAAACTTAATTTCGGCTGCATGTTTGATATAACATGGGAGGTTTTAATTGTATTTTTGATTAGAAAAACCTAATCATGTCAAACCAGGTGTGTAATTAAAAGCAAGAAACTGGTTTATTCAGCTGCCTGAACATCCCTTCTCTGAATTTTCCTGATACTTGACAGGTGAAACTGGTAGGGCAGCTTAAATGCCTACAGAAATCCAGTGCTTACTACTCAGCCAGCTTGAGGCACAAACTCACAGCATAAACTACAGAAAGCAAGATGCAAATCTGAAGTCAAGAGAAATGAATCAAGTACCAGATTTAAAAACAGAATATTTGAAGGATCCCAGTTGTGCATGCATGATAAATTAATTTATGCTAAGAATTTACATAGAATAAAAATAGCTTATTCTTCTAGTCTTCATGACTGCAGAGAAGATCACATGATTGCTTGCCTAATTAAGAGGCAGATGTACTAATAAACCAAGGTGTGACAAGAGTGAGACACTTAAGAATTGTCCCCATGCACAGCATTCACAGTTCTGTTTAGTTCCTTTAACTCTTAAACATACAAATTGTCACTTTTAAAAATTCAGTCTCACATTCACATTTTGAGAACTTCCATTAACTTTCCAATGTACGTCTAACTATGAGACACATAAGAAGCATACCAACACAAAACCAAGTGGAAAAGCTTTACTGGCCCAGATTTATGCTGAGTTTTTACACAAAGCATTACTCCTAAACTTCAAAATAAAGAACAACCAAAACCCACACAATATTCTATAGTTGAACATAGAAGAAAGGGTAACTTTTTTTGTTATCCAAAGTATTACTTTCAGTTTAGAAGCTACCATGGAAATTTTTTGACCTTGTGGTGGGTGATAACATAAAATTATTTGATCCTATCAAGAATCTGCAGGCAACTGAAGTATTTGGAGGCCACCAAGCTTTCTCAAAGCACGTACAGCATCTATTTTTTTTTGTTCCCCCTTGCTTCACTGTCCTCACTCAGACCACTATAGACAGAAATGGAATTGAAACTAACCAAACCCACTCCTTGCTCATGCTTACACAAAGAGAGAGGGCACTGGACCTGGGAGAGGATCCTTTATAAATGCAGCTGGGGAGAGCAATGGAGACTCCTTACCACCCTCACAGCCACTCCACCAAGAAGGCCAGAAGACATGAAGTGAACATTTCCTCTGGAAGCTGGTAATGTGCAGAAGGCAGCAAAAGACTACAGAGGTAAAGCACAAGACCTAGCACCACCTGATGCCTTTCAAATGCCCATCATTTCTTACACTTGAACATTCTTTTCCTGTAACTTTCCATGCTCCAATACCATCACTCAGCAGAGCTCATTTGCTTTCAGACTGGGTTTTTTCCCACTCTAAGTACTTGTCCAGAGATTTCTTGGGTAATCAAAATCATTCAGGGCTTCTATTCAGTAAGTTGTATGAACATGTTCATGAAGAACTTGAGTTAGAAGCTCCCTTACTGCATTCTCTCCTTTCCTAGAATTCTCTCCTTCTTTCCTTTTACTAGGACTTCACTACAACATCAAAAACATCCTAATATTGTTCATCTGCGAAGTTATGACCAGTTTTAGCAACTTGTTTTTATACTAGGCCTTGTATTAAATGGCTTTTCTCAGAAGCCCTTATGTCACTCAGTATAAAGTAGCATGTGGCAGACTTAGACCAACTCAGAACGTGATTACTCACACTGTATGTAACCACGCCCATGGAGCTCTTAAACACAAGACACAAATCTCTCATATCCATAGCATGCATTTAATGGAGGCTGAACAGAGCGTTTCCCAAATAGAAAACACTTAAAACTCATAAAATTACTGAGTGACAAATAGCTCAAATTTGGAAGACAACTCACGGAAAATATCATACATGCCTGACCTATTCTTGTGCTCTTTCATTGTGACAGAGAGATACTCCAGATATGTCCACAAAATGTTTATTCCATTCCAGGTTTCAGAATGCTTTCCTCCAAGAGGCCAGCCTCAACTGATGGGCCACAGGAAAACTGTCTAAAAATTCCTACTAGCATTTTAAAGTCTACAGTGAGCAAGCAATTAATTGGATTAATCATTTTAACTATTGTGTCAACTTTCACAGAGCAAAACTTGGATCTGTTTTGGCAGTTGGAAATGGAGGTTTTTTTCTTTATCCCAAACTTACCAGTTAAAAATTGACATGCAAAAGATACTTTACCCAGGTCCTCAAAAAACATGCCCCCAACCCTCACAGAAAAAAAAAAAGGAAAAAAAAAATCACACAACTCGAAGCAACCCCACAAAATGCTTAAATCCTGCCCTGTACACAAATACCATATTCCTGTATTCTTGACACTCATAGAAAACTTTTTATACACATTGCCTCCAAGTCCTTCAGTTCACTTTAAACTTTTTCACTGTCTTCTTCCTGCTACATAAACCTGAAGTTATCCTATTTGTTCCATACCTCTGGATCGGTTGATAATCACCATTCTCCTTGAATTACTGTCCCTTCTCAACAACCAGCTATATGTCTACTCCTGTTCATTTGCATGAGCACTGCCTTCTGTCTCTTTTCTCTCTCCGCACGCACATTCAACCAGTTTGGAAAAAAAATCCTAATCCACACCACAACGAGGAACGCCCAAGGCTGTGTTCCCTGCTGTCTCTGCATTTCTCTCAGAAATCTCACCAGTAAATAATATAACTTGCTTTTATACCAACACACTGTCATCTACTTACATTCAAGACTACCTCCCTTCCACCAAAGCCTAGTCTTAGCATGTAACATGATCTCTCAGACTTACAGCACCCAGCAGGAAATCAGAGTTCTTTCCTTCCACCTCCAAAAGCTCTCCATTAATTAGCTGTTGTTACTGTGCACACTACAGACATTTAGATTCCTAACCCAAACAAGCTCTAAACTAGTATTTCCCTAAATTCTGCCACTGCTTAGATAAGCCTCATCAACTTTTTCTAACAAACAACTTTTCATCTCAGGTAGACTTTCCCCATCTTGCATTTTCATGATTTCAGCATCCTCCTCTCTGGCCTAGAACAAAACGGAACAAACGCACCTGCACAGACTTATCCCGGTCACATTTGTGTGGAATGCTTCTCCAAAGGACACGTGACTTGCCAGTTGAACCAAGCCAATAAGGAAAGAAGTATACATGTTTATCTCTCTGCATTACAGGGGATAAAACTCCCCCAGCACAGAGAAGAAAAAACAATCTGTTGTTTCTTCTATGAGGTTGTTCAGAGAAAGAAACTTCTCTTCATCCCTTTCCAGGCCAAGGACAAGGAAAATAATCTTTTATTTCTGACACTAGTTATTCATTGATTCCCCTCCAGCTAACTGAGCCAACTATTTGGTTTTGCTTTCAAAAAAAAGTTAGTTTTGAACCCTGTCCTGTAGCCAGCTGAATCAAAATGCTGACTCCAAATGATCACCAGCACTAGGCTCTGCCACAGACCAGTCAGGCTTCCAGGCAAGCACCTTCATACTTTATCCTCCATTAGGAGGTTTGTCCAATGCTCTGCCTTATCACAACACACAAAGAAACTTCCCAGCAGCTGCACCACCTCTGCACCACAATCACACTGAACACTATGGTCTCATTGCTTTGTACTTCCATCACTTTCCTTAAATTATATTTTGAACTGGAGTCAGCTCCAACAGATGTATTTGCTTGTTCCTACACAAACAATAACACGTTAACAAGGCAGTTGCTAGTCAAAAATGTAAGACATGCAAGCAACTCCCCCCCCATTTCCTGCATTTTTAGCAGATCTAAACAAATAGCAGAAGGCTGTTGTAGCACTTGGGACTGCTTCAGAGTGATCAAAGATAAATAACAAGGTTGGCTCTCCATTACCAACTCAATTCCAGTTGCTTTAAGTCAGTTTAAGAAATGTCATGGCATTCCCAGACAAAAATAAACAGACTCCTCACAATCTGACAACATTTCTTCCCTCCTGAAGTGAACTGGAAGCAAAGACTGACATTATTATGGTGGTATTAACAAGATTTTCTTTCAGAAGTAGATATTAACTGAAAGCAATTGAGGTTGAGGTGGACAGAAGATTGCTGCAACACTGCAACTTTAACAGTATCTCTTAAAACTGCACACAGTGCTTAAGGTGAGGCCACACTTGAGTAGAGGAGGAGAACCATGTCTCCCAACCAGCTAGGGATGCTGTTCTTGATGCACCCCAGGATTCATTAAGCTGCTGCAGTTCCTTCTGAATTGTGGTTGCTCCTGGCATTTCCTTAGTTTCCAACAGACTACATGTAGGATCAATAAATACTGAAAACAAAGTAATTACATTAAGAGTCACCATACAAGAAATTCCTGACTTTCTCAATAAAATGAGCACTGGTTCAAGTTTCAGAGAAATGAACTTCAGCTCCAAGGCCAATAACCCCCACACTCAAGAGTTCCTATAAGCACCACTTCTCAGCTTTAAACCAGAGATAATTTACCAGTATATGAAAAAAAAAAAGGAAAAAAGTTCAACTTAGTAACGCAACTTGAGCCAAGCAGTGTGTAAAACTGAAATAAAAAGAACCAAAGCAAGCTGGAAACTAGCTGCAGAGCTGGACTTAAAAGGCAAATAGTGTTCAGCCTCCAGTAGAAAGCTGGCGACAGAAGCAAGAGCCTCTCCCTGACTACACCCAACTTAAACCATATTTTCCTCCTATAGCCAGGAAGGAGCATCTAGATTCAGCACTGGGAAAAATAAAACAGGATTGAGGAGGAGGTAAAAAAGAAGAGACAAAGAAGCAGAAGAAGAGTATTGCAGATGAGGGGAAAAGAGTAAGAGTAGAACTATACTATGTGGGTTAGAGGACAGGAGAACACATAGAAGAGATAAAACAGGTAATGCACACAATAGTGTAGGAAGTGATATACTGTGATCCTTTACAGGAAAAGAAACAAAACCAACTCGTGAGTGCCATGACAGGGGCTGCCAATAGCCAGACAGGGTGGGACAGAACACATGAAGAAACCAGAGTCCCTACAAAATCCAGTGCCTTCTCTCCAGATTTCACTCTGTGGGTAGTACTGTGTGCTTAGACTTTCCTCAACAGGCAGACAAGAGAATCACCTGGCTTTACACTTTACATCCTGCAGTAGTCACAGTCTACATTAAACTCCCATTCTCTAGGTCAAAACCCAAATATTACTTTCCATCTTCAGCAGCATCTTGAACAATTAAGCAATATTAAAAAAAATCAGGTGAAAACAACCGCCCTCCAATGTTGTTCCCACTGTAAGCTTCTTTTGCTCAGTGGGGTGGGGAAAGGATGAAAGGAAAGTGGCAGGGAAAGGCTGAGGACATGTTCCAGTGCTCAGCACTACTCAGTTTATGTTTTCTTCTTTTTACCAGCAACTCAATTTCAACAGGCAGTAACACTCCTGAGATAGCTGACACCTGACTGACTGCTGCAAAACGTCCTGGTTTGACATGGACTCTTATTGTCCATTCATTTCCCACCTTCTCTGGAAACACAGCTCCCCTGCTAAGTTTGGATTACGTACCACCTTGCAAAACAGAGCCTAGACTATGGCTTGTCAATAATTTCATGTATTGCAGTTTGCAGTGTATTATTCTAAAGCACGTATCAAGGCTCTTCAGTTGGCTGCTCTTAACTGATAAAAAAAATCCCTCCTCTAGCAGCAAAAAGTCAACTACTCTTCCATGACTTCAGGAATCACTGTAACATTGTCAAAACTGATAAATGTCAGGTTTCAAACAGTTTGTGGGCAACACATCTTGACCTCTCTAATAGCAACTACGCCCCCCCCCCAGCCAGTTCTCTACACAAGGCCTGAGAGCATCATGGTCTCTACACAAACACCACAGTAACTGGGGAGGAAATAAGAAAAAAACCCCAAGTAATCCTGCACAGCCCTTCTTACCTGCAAGAGGCTGGTTCTTGCTCTGGGGCATTCAATGCTTCCAGTAACTCTGACAACATAGAAGACACTTCCTCCATCTTGCCCTGTTAAACTAGTCAATAATTTTGTACAATACAAGAAATAGGGCTTACTGTCCCTTTCTAACTATTGTAAAAAGGTAATTACTATTTATCCAAAAGCTGGTTTGAGAAAACTATTTCTTGAGGTATCTTCATAGTTATAAAACTCCTGAAAGTTCTCTATTTTGTATTATTGCTCTATTGGACTTCTTTGCGTTAATCCTGTCAAAAACATTCAGCAGATCAAAACAACTGAGTGTGGCAGAGCACAGTGATCATTACACTTCTGTGACCTCCTCACAGGTATTTTTTCAGCTCTTAAATTAACGTTTGCATACAGAGGGAGAGAGATACAGGAAATATTGAGGTTACAAGTATGTGAATAGAAACTGACTCACCACAGTCCTTTGCTTGTTGGGCAGGAAGACTCTAACAATAGGCTTCTGTGGAGACTTAGGGTTATTCCGTGACATATCAGCAGGGTTTTGATAAACTGAAAGGGATGAAGGTGCTACAGAGAGGCTAGAGGAGGAAGATGATGCAACTGTGTCTGTTGAAGCTGAACTGGAGACAGAGAAATCAGTTCCATTCCCCATGGATTCCAGTAACTGCTGTTCTCTCTGCTGTAGAGCATCGAGCTTGCTGGTGTACTCTTCATAGGCCTGTAAATGAACAGCAGCTGTTTTAATCAAGTAGTACCCTCAGACAAAAACAAAAATCTAAATTTGGAACAAACATGAAATAAAACACTTCCTAAAATAACATAAATTTCCCAGGAATACGAACAAAATGTCTGGTCAAATTTTTCAGGACACAATAAAGGAATGGCTTTCAATACATCGTGTTAAACCTTCTGAACCAACAAATAATGTTTTAATAAATTAGATGAAGAAATGGATAAAAGAAATCATAAGGCACAGTTTCAAAGCACCTGCACTGAAGATTCTAATACACAATCTCTTTAAAAAAACCAGAAATCTTTAACAAATGTTGTCAGCTGCACTGCTGAATTACTGTGCTCCAGACAAATTTGTCATTCTCTTGGAATGACAGTTAAATATCTCTAATACAATAACTAAGAGAAAGCTCCAATCTGCTTTTTATCACCTGTATCTGACGATTCACCTAGCTCACTGTTCACCATCCTTCACCTCTGGCACTATCCTTTCATACCAGATAGTACAAAAGATGTTTTTCAGTAAGAACGCAACACAGTTTGCTGTGTTTCAAAACCATCCATAAACATGTAAAAGTGATTGTCTGAAAACTTTTTAACATCTTTTCAGCATGTTTATGTAAAATCTGATTACACATATCAAGTTTCTTAAACAAACAAATCAGTAATATTAAATTTGCCCATTAAGTCTTTATTAAATGTAGTCAAGTTAAACAATATTGCCAAGATCTATACAAGAAATACATAATCAGCATATCATTTTCTTTCAAGTCTGTTACCCACAACTTCGTAACAAGTTTGATCAGTATCCAAGTACTAGGACCATTTCTTCAGTATATAAATTAGTAGATTATCTTTAAAAACCTGAACCAGTTAAGCAACCTGTGTTTCACACTACAGAAGCATGTCAGTGTTAACGGACATGTTTAGACCTTGTTTAGACCTTTACAGAAAAGAAGAAACAAAGATCTTCCAAACCTAACATGTAAGCGATAGGGAATGAAATCTTCTACTTTTCTCTATAGCAAGACCAAGATCCATACCAATATGCATAAATTCTTCAATGATATTTTCAAGTATATTTATACAAAAGAAAAATACTTTCTGGTTCTGTTGTTTAGAATTACTTATTTTATTTGCTTTCCTAGTTTTTTGTTCATAACATGCTGCTAATTAAAGTTACAGGAGAATTTAACTGACCAAAAAGTCTGCAGCGTCTACATGTGGAAAAAGAAAATTAAAGTTAAGAGAAAAAATAACTAGCATTCAGTACTGCAGCCACAAGTAGCAAATTTTATCAGGAATTTATCTCTCCAGTTTATTTCTCCAGGTTAAATGTGCAGGCTCATCTAATCCAAACTGGTTTTGCTGAGTAAACAGTGGTTCATCCCTCCCTTTTTAAGAAAGCTTAGCATCCTCCCAGTATGGACCTATGTTCAAAATGTGTCATCACCCCCACAGTGTTAACAAAGAAAATGATAATTTGACAGTGAGGAATAACAAAGAAAAAGCATTTTAAAGAATGGTGGTGAACATCACAGTTGCAAATTCTAAATTTTATGGGTTCCGCTTCTGATAAACCTACATTAGCTGCAAGAAACTGAAAACTATTTACTATTTCTTTTAAAAACTGAAGATGTTGAGCATTTCACAAAAAGACCCCAAACTCCGAGACTTAAAATCAAAACATTTTCACTCTAACCCAACTGTACTGTCAAAAAGTAAATTGAAAGGTTGCCCAACTATAAATAATGGCATTTTTTGGCTGTACAGTAACACATGTGTCTCTCCTACTTCCAGGATCAACTTTTCATGGAAACTTGAGTAAAAGCTCCATGTGTCAAGAATTATTTTCAGTAAACAAAAATTAGGAAAGATAAACTGTTACCATTTCACCAATACTTTTCTAAATACTTACTTCCCTTTCTCATGAACATTGCAAAATATTATTCAAACACATGCAACATTACATTGCTTCCGGATACTTGTGGGTTAGTTCCTTCACAAAATTACACACAACTTTCAAAATACTCAATCCTACAATGTTTACATTGGCAGCTTAATCTGTCACTAATGAAAACTCCAAGTCAAATGATTTATCTTAAGAGAATAAACAATGAGTATGGAAAACTGGGAGCTGCTTCTGGCTTTGGGTTCTATAGCACTGATTTCTGCAAAAAGCTCTGTATTTTTTCTGAGAACAAGAGCTCTCAATTATTATACGGTAATTTGGTGTCATAGCAGAAGATCCCATACTAAAACATAAAGGCAGTAGAAATGCATTGCTAAACTTTAAATACATTTTTCTTTTTAAAAGAATTCTTCTTATACAAGAAGAGCAACAGTACATGCAGCAGAAGCAGAATGTCTCCAATGAAATTTCATTTCACAAAGGTTAAGTACTTTGTAGAAACAAAGTTTCATCTGATCATTAGCATCAATAGACCTTACAAAGGCAACAGCATCAAGTCAAGACAGGATTATTCTATAGAGTTAGATTCAAAGATTGTTACATCAGCAAAGCTGACCTATGGCAAGTATTTCTAGCTAAAAGAAAGATTATGTTGCAGATTTGGCCTACCTACAACACTGATCTGCAGCAGTACAGCCACCTTAGCAGACAGGCATCAACAGCTACACAAACCTCCAAGTCAGTCAAGGCCCTCTGGGTCAACTAAGAGGTTTATTTCTGACAGTGTTTTTCAAAAACAAACTGTAAAAATTAAAATTAAGTCTGTACAGAATCAATAAGATGAATAGTCAAACAAATCATTAAATCAAGGATTCTAAAGGCATTTCAGAAGGAAGAGTTTATGAAATCTGCACTGCAATCCAATCAGTTTACATATTCCCATTAAGAAGTAATGCTCTACACAGAACTTAAATTTTGCTTGATATAGAATCACAAGGAAAAAAAAAAAGGGGGGGGAAAAAGATTGGAAGATATCCCCAGAAGTCATCTAGTCCAAACAAGCGTTTAGCACAGAAATAACGTTTAAGTTCAACGAGGTTGCTCAGGGCCTTGCCAAAGCAAGCTTTGCAAGTCTTGAAAGATGGAGAGCCCACAACCTCTGAGCAGCCAGTTCCAGAGCTCAAAACCCACGCTCGTGATGAAGAATTGTCTCTTATGAAAGAACCTGATGCTCACTATCTGTGACACTGCCCCTTCCCCATTTGCTGTGCAGGTCTGCAAAGAGTCTGACCCTCTCTTTACATTGAAAGAGCCTGCAGATTCCTCCTGAACCTTCTCTTCCCCGTGCTGATCACCACCTCAAAGCAGCCACACAAGCAGTGAGTGGATGGGTGCCTCTTCACGCTGGCCACATTTGCTGGCAGCCCAGTGTGCAGTTTGCTGCTGGTATCGTCAGGTGGGTCACTGACAGCTCAGACTGCTCCCAGCTGAGCCTGAATTTGCAAAGTTTTATTTCACGAAGGATATATTTGAAATGTTGAATATTAGATTAAAATCGGCACAACTTGTCAATCTATACATAATCCTATGGCTATCAAAAATAGAACAAAAAGTGGATTTTAATTGTATTGCATATCAGTATATTTGCATATCATATACTAGTCTTATACATGTGAGAATACCCCTGACACTTCAGCTAAGTAAAATGCATCAAAGCTTGATAAGCTGCAAAGTCCAACTAAAGCATTACAAGGTGGCATGTTTATATTCAGCGTGCACACATGCCAAAATACAACTGCTGTCTTATCCTGTTGTATATATTCTGCAGTTTTAACTGTTGCATATACTCAAGAGCAGCAGCCTTAAAGTTACATCTTAAATGTTACAACCTATTGACAAAATAAAAACTGATCTCAGAAGTCAACAGAATTCAAAAGATGTTATGCAGATGTGCCAAAAGAGTTCTGATGACAAGATGAGGACAAAGGATTTTCTCAAACATATGTGTATTTTTTTCTTACATATCATTTATATTATATTTGAAATTTGTTTCCTTGGGCTGTGACCAGGCTATACATTCTAGCGACATTATCTAAGGAAACAAAAAGCAACAAGTTAATTTTTTTTTTTTTTAATTAATCTGTGAGAAACCCAAGTAGAAAAACATCATTTCTCCTTCTCTCTGCCCCCTACTACATCTGGTTAGAACACCAGTCTAAACTCAAGCAGATAAATGTTTTTGCCATGCGCTCTCTCTTCCTCAATCAACTTTAGATAATATCCACACAGTGCAAGACGTAAAAACCTAAACTGTAAGTTCCTGGTCTTTGAAACTGAGATTGTGTTTCTATTTAAAAGATGTCTGACCTTTTAGACTGTTGATCAAATGCAAATCCCACTAAGTTAAATGGGAGCTGAAGATAGACAGTAACATACGTCACGATTTCTTCATTTAGTAAGACTCCTAAATCTGTACTTAGTCTAACTTTAGACACTCCAGTTTTGGTCCAACATATTTGAACAGCATCTGGTAGGAGCCTGGTAAAAACCGATCTGAAATTCCCCAGAGGGCCACCAGGTTTCCCAGTGTCTGTATGCAGTGTTAGCATTTTCCTGGAATTCCACCGTCTGGAACAATCTGAGATTCATCACCAAGATCTATTTCAGACTGTATCTGCCTGCTGTTGCAATAAGCATAGTTCAGACCAGCGAAGATGTAATCTTCTTTAATTAACTAATTTGACCTCCTGCATTGATTCCTCAGGTATACAGGAATAAGAAATTAAATACTTTCCTGATGTTCAACAGCCAAACTCTCAAAACTGAGAACAGCAACGCCTCTGAATAAAACACATCCAGGCAAAGAGAAAGCTAGGAAAAAAGTAAAAATCACGGTAGCTGGGGGCAAACATACCTCTGCCCCCACGATTCTCATTTTAAATTGCTTCCAAGAGTAGGAGTAAGAAAGAGAATGATTCCTTCAAGACAGTATTAGAAAGCTGACCGAGTTTTAACACTTATTTTGATACCACTGTAATTCTGTGCACTTGCATACTGTTTCATTTTGTGCGGAGTCAAAACTAAAAAACCAAACCAAACAAACCCCAAAAGAGCTGGCAGCTTAGTCTTGGACTGTTACCTGAAGTAACCTACAGGCCCAGAATGCAACCCCATCCCAGGCAACACCAACGGGCCAATACTGTTTCAGTTCTCAGAGATAAGTGCTGGTAGGTAATACTGCACACATAACCATGGGGCAAAAAGGACACACAGCAGTTGGGAAGTTTAAATAGGTAAGGCCTCCTTGAACAGTCATTAAGAGTCTACAAAGGCTAACAAATCTGATTAAATCATTTAAGCATGATCCCTCCCTTCTGAGTTTGAGCTGAGTGCTTTTGGCCAGCCTGGGTCTGTGCAACCCATTTCAGTTTGTACACAGCATTTGTTACCAATACACAGGCCTTTATTCTGCTTTCCCTAACTCAGGTTATCCTTTTCATCAGTATTTTGTTGGTAGAGACAAAAGAAATACAAATTTTGATGGACGTTCCAAAGAATAAGCAACTGCATATTTTAACCATTTTTGCTAAATGAATCCCAGGTTTTCCCAGTATCATAACAGCAGCCTTCTTTGCAGTAAAGATTTCCAGTATTTACAATGCTTCGACAAACCCTTAGGAAAAGGGTTTTTCCATGGTGAGTCACAAACTATGTATTTTGGGAAATAGCACTTCAAGACTGATATAAGCCACTAAGAAATTATGTGGGAAGACAAAAATCATTGATGTTTTCAGCTACTGAGATACAGAGTGCTTCTAAAAGTGTGGTAAAACCTACTGAGAAGCTCCTGCAACCTCTTTTCCAAGAGAAAATAAAAATACAATTAATGATATTTCTGCATCTACTGAGTCAAGCAGTTATTTCCAGTATTTGGAGCACCTCTCCTATGAAGACAGGCTGAGAGAGTTGGGGTTCTTCAGCCTGGAGAAGGCTCCAGGGAGACCACCTTACAGCACCTAAAAAGGAAAAGCTGGAGAGGGGCTTCTTACACGGGCATGTAGTGACAGGACAAGGGGCAATGCCTTTAAATTGAAAGAGTGTGTGTTTAAATTAGATATTAAGGAGAAATTCTTCACTCTGAGGGTGGTAATGCATGGAACAGGTTGCCCAGAGAAACTGAGGACGGCCTGTCTCTGAACTGCTCTAGGACAGGTTGGATGGGGCTTTAAGCAAATTGGTCGAGTGAAAGGTTACCAGCCCATGACAGCGGGGTTGGAACTTGATGATCTTAAAGGTTGCTTCCAACCCAAACCATTCTGTGGCTTGACAGTGATTTCCAGAGGTATGTTTGAGCTGAGGTCACACACAGCGAATAGCAGAAGTTAAAAGCCAAGAAGGAAATAAGAAGGAAATTTGGCTACAAGCCATTTTTGGATTTTAATACAGTCATTGCTTACTACATTTATTCTTTCTTCCAGACAGAACAAACAGAAAAGTTTTTCTTAACATCATATTAGAGAACATTGACAAGATTCCCAAAGCTATTACTAATTATAATGATTAGAAGAAAATTGTGTGGTTAATGATAAATGTTCTTTTCTCTTCTCTGTACATTTTGTTTCCTCCCTCTGTACCTTAGACACACACTCAGAAGTCTCTCTGCAGCTTTGGTCTCCCTCCTGAGCCCTAATTTTCCTGCCCAGGGAGGACCAAGGCAAGCAACTTGCTCCCCTCTCCAGCTTCACACTGCGTTTTCCACCCACACTTGCACACTCTGCTCTACTCTACTCCCCCTGCTCCACATTCACCTTTATAAGACCATCACTGAGGAGTGACAGATCAAAGCAGGGAGATACCCCTAAATCTGAGTATGCCCTCTTGCAGGAATAATTAAATATGCTGAACTCAACACAGCACATGTCAATCACTTTCAGTATTTCAGGGAAAGCATTCCTCTTTCACAGTCAGTTGATGAAACCCGAAATGATGGCTGCAACAACAACTGTCAGTTTTAAAGTTCTTTTGACGTAAAATGCATTGACACCCTCTCCTGAATTTGGGGGGGGGGCGGAATCTGAGGGGGGTGAAAATTTTGTCTTCACTCTCAGATGAACACAGAAACAAAAGCTTCTATTCCTTGAGCAACTGTAACTAAGGCATAAATTCCTTTTTATTTTTAAAAGAGATGTATGTTTTATATTCACTGCACAAATGATTTTACTATAACCTTTGAATGCTCAATTTTCAGAATTATTTTCTTGTTGAACTCTTCAGCTTTCTCATGAGATTTTGCTTCCCTCACCTCTTCATTTCACTTTTAACTGGAAGGCAATGTTGTGACCAGGTTCAACCACAACTTCACTTGACAGGTCTTCAGAGGCAGCTCCAACGCAGGCCAGGAGCCAGTGCACAGGGTGCTGCAAGTTCTCTGAACACAAGCAGGTAGTGAGAAGGGTAGTAAATTAAAGATATAAAGCCAGACAGGAGTACAAAAGAACCAAACAAACCCTGTGGTACTGAAAATCTACGCACTGGAAGATGGATGGATAGCTGTCAAACTTGTCAGAAGTGTAAAAAAAGCCATGTTTTTGCAGCAAGCATTACAATAAAACTAGATATTTACATCTAGTGAAAGGCAATATGGGTGAAAGCAAAAGTGTTCATTTGCAGATGTTTACCTAGCAATTAGTTTTGGTTAACTTCAACTTTTGCTAAAAGAAGACAACATGCTTGCTAATAGCAACCTCAAGAGATGATCAAGAGGCACAATCTACAGGAGTCCTTAAGAGTCGCTCACATTTTATGGAAGACGCAAAGAGATCAGAGCAGCAGAAGCATTTTAAAATCAGTATCAATACAGGCTGACAGATGAAGGGATTGAGAGCAACTCTGCAGAATAGGTACTGGTGAATGCGAAGTTAGACATGAGCTGGCAAAGTGCACTCACAGCGCAGAAAGCCAACCATGTCCTGGGCTACATCCGAAGCAGCGTGGCCAGCAGGTCAAGGGAGGTGATTCTGCCTCTCTATGTGGCTCTTGTCAGACTCCAGGGGAGTGCTGCATCCAGCTCTGGGCTCCCAATATAAGAAGGACATTGACCTGTTGGAGAGGGTACATAGGAAGGTGACAAAGATGGTGAGAGGGCTGGAGCACCTCTCCTATGAAGACAGGCTGAGAGAGCTGTGTTTGCTCAGCCTGGAATAGTTAAAGGGTCTTCTGATACTTAAGGTGATCTATCAGAAAGATGAGGACAGACTTTTTAGCAGGGCCTGCTGTGACAGGACAAGGGGTGATGGTTTTAAACTAAAAGAGGTTAGATCCAGACTAGACTAAAGGAAGAAAACTTTTATGATGAGGGTGGTAAAACACTGGCACAGGTTGCCCTGAGAGGTGGTAGATGCCCCATCCCTGGAAACATTCAAGGCCCGGTTGGATGGGGCTCTGAGCAACCTGGTCTAGTTGAAGATGCCCCTGCTTATTGCAGGGGGGGGGTTAAACTGGACAACATTTAAAGATCCCTTCTAACCCAACCCATTCTATGAATCTAAGGCAACAAAGGGAAGGGTGATGCAGTTCAAGTAACACACTAGCAAAATTACCCACACAGATTCTGCGTAGAAGTAGGACTATATTACAGCCAGAAATGGATCTTTGGGAAAGCAATAAAAATAGAAAGATCAGAAGATGATGGACGAAGTCTAAGTTCCATTACCTTCCCACTTGAGCATTTTGGTGAGAGTACACAGGCCACAGCATCAAGACCTAGACACAGAGGTAAAAGCTTAAGGGGAAAGAGGAGCCCTCCACAGAAGTCAGTGATGACACCCAGGTACAGAACTTGAGCCCCAAACCCAGTATCACACACTAACTCTGTACATAGGAAGTTTGCTATTTCTAACACATGTCAGACAGACATCTTCTTATTTGTATCAAAACTACGATTTCTTAGTTCTGCATCTCCTAGAGGCAAACATGTTCTTTCCCACTTCATCACACTATATTCAAAACTTTTTACACATAGCTTTGTCCTTCTGTGATGCAAGTAGTTTTTCTGGCCCTTTCTCTGACAAGTGATGGAATACAGGAAGTCAAAACATAAGCTCTAGCAGTGACAGGTTAGATTCAGATAAATTGCTGCCAAGTAAGTGCTGAGAACAGAAAGCAAGCCCTGTCTTGACCAAGCCAAAAGCAGCCAAAAGGTGGGAAAGGTGCAGAAAGGACACACTAGACAACTATTTGCTATGGAATTGAAATGAACAGTCAAGGGTGGAGAGTAATCTTGCTTCTAACTGTATCTGACACTCAGTAATAGATTTCTTCTTCTGCTTTTCCTCTCTCTCTTTTCTTTCACACTATAGTTCTACCACAAGAAATCTACACACTAAACAAATTACAGGTCTGCAGCATTTAATCCTGTTCACCTTGATAAATTCATCTGAGGATGATCAAATCTATGCCAGTGACCATCCAAATAAAAGGTTCCTTTCCTCTCTCACATGATGTTCTAGTTCTTGGCTCACAGCTGCAAACTCTTCTCTCTTCCCTAATCTTAATCCCATCTTTGGGGCTCACTGACTTCATCATGATCAAGTTCAAACTACTACCTGGATGGTAAAGTAATCCAACAAAACCAGAATATTTTCCTTACAGGTTGGTGACTGGTAGTGGCTTAGTCACTGCCAATACTGCAAGTACCTAAACAAAGGAAGCAGAGGAACCACATAGCGAAGAGCTGAGAAGAACAAGCTTTTCACTTCAACCATGGTGGGCTCTTTCCACAGGACTCACTGTCTCATGGGATAACACAACTGAAAAAGCACAATGCCAGCCCCTTCCACCTTCCTCCCAATGGCTTGTGGCTCCCTAGTCAGTACCAGCACTACTTGTCCCAAGCCCTGCTCAGGATCCAGCAGAACTCACTGCAGCAGAGGAACACCCGGCTCTGCCTCACAGGGCTGCCCTACCATGCTGATGAGCCAGAGCTGCAGCTTCATCTCAGTGGCACCTGGATCCACTGAACTTGCAAATCTGCTTTCAGCTTCATTGTTTATGGTCACCAATTATTTCAGACTTACTCTTAATGCTGCCACAATCATTTCCCACTACATATTTATGACTGCAAATGCTCTTTTCCCTAACAATGACCTACAGAACAAACACAGAGCTTCCAGATACGGATCTTGGTTGTAGTTTCAATAAAAGTGACAAATGGCTGGGATGAACAAAAAACTTCCCTACCTGAAACCCAGACTAAGCTCATTATTATGATTGCAGTTTGATATACAACCTAACGAAACCCACTTGCATGTGGCAATAATAAATCCAGACATATGGAATGAACTGGTTCATGTGAAAACAGAGGTATGCTTAAATATAGCAGAGTGGGTAAAATAGTGATAGCACTGATTCAATACTCCCATTTCACATTAGTAATATGTGAAGCAGCTACTGAGGGCCTCATTTGACCTTCACTGTTAAGGACGTAATGTCAACGTTTGTATAATCAACCTAGTGCCCTGCTCTGACATATTAAGCTAAAAGCTAGAAGTACCTCAAATAATGAGATCTTTATATTTAATTATCCAGTACCTTAAGGCAGCAACTACAAATAAAAGGACTACAAAAGAAATCTGGTTGACCTCCAGTTATTTCCATACTTGAGAAAAGCATGAAAAGGGCAGGTTTGAAGCACGTGATGACCATTTAATTCCCAATAGAGGTAACTTTTGCATGCAGCTCTTTAAGCTCTTTTAGTCCTATGTCAATGCAACTCTACGAATTGGCAGTGATAAAAGAACGCAGATATTGAATTTGTAGTTAGTTTAAAAATGGCTTTAAAATTTCATTCCACCCCACAATTTTATGTATTTCTTTAAGAAGTCCCCTTCTACTGATGCGATTTTTTGGATTAGACATGATCATTTTTCAAAGAGAAAAAAAGGGAAGTCAACTGCTTTAAAGGCAAAGTTAGTCTTACAAAATGTTTTCATGTGTATATATTGGCTTTTAACAGAGTGTGACCTTCTCCATTATAAACACAATCTTCTCTCCCCTGGCCCCTACAAAGGGGCTTGACATTTCAATTGCACCAACATTATTATTACACCATGCCACTGATCTTCCCCTACTGAATCCCATACAGTTCCTTTCTATTTCTTAGAAAAGAGTTAAGTTAGTAATGCACAAGGAGAATATTCCCTTTTACTATAGGTATTCTCAGCTTTAACCTCAGATGCTTCTCGTAAGATTAAGATAACACAACATTCATCTAACCACATTTGTTTGAATGTAAACTTACCTCTAAATATATTGATGGTGGGTTATGCTCTCCTCCGAATTTGTCGAGCAGTGCTTCTATATGTTCTTGTGTCAATTTAATCATCTGTTTGATGTTCCACACCTAGAACAGAAAATTAAAATTTTTAATCATCAAAAGAAGCCTCCAGAATCTGTCCTAGAACAAAACAAGAATCTCTGGATATTTAGTATGAGAAGTCCATAATGAAAATTTTAATTATCAATAAATGAGTGCAAAAGGCTATCCTGTTCATCCAGTATCAGTAATAGCTTGCTTCTGAAATAAACAGAAAAAAACCTTAAATTTGGTTTTAAAATTTAGGACCCACTGAATAAACAGCTTCTAAGAATGGCTCATTTTTCTTGTTTATCAATCATATTGTTTTCCTTGCAAGACTTTGCAAGCCAACTTCTACAGTACTACAACGTTTAGTGAAGGAGTTTTTGTACTAAACCTTAAGCAATGTGTGTAAACAACACTCACAGACCCTAGTGTTCAATTTACATGGCAACAGGATGTCTTGATTTTAAAGAGCACCTTCTATATCTCAAATTCCATATTCAGTCTGCCCTGTGAGCTACAGACCTTGGACATGACCTGAAAAAGACATTTACCTCCTGTGCACAGAGATGACCTACAGCACTGTACTGTGTAACCACTCATGTTGCTACTCATTCTTCTCAACTGGAAAAAGTTCACTTTAGGACCTGGACGCTACTGTAGGTAGTAGTGTCTTCTTAAAGAAGTGACTTCTTAAAGAAATACATCATGAGTCCGAATTTATATCTAAAAAAGGCAGCAAAGCACAAAACCGAACCTTTAAAGCAATAATGCTACACTGATGTAAGAAGCAAGTGCAAGCAAAACTCAGAAATTTATAGCAGAGGATGAGGGAGGAAGAGAGGAGAATTGCTCCTTCATACTGTTATTCAGGCTACTTATCAGAAAAAATTATTCAATCAGTTTTTAGAGCTAGGACGGATCACCCCAGGATGCTTCTTCCAAAGATAGTTTAAAGATTCTTGCTACCTTTTCCACTTTAACTCTTTTCTACTTGATGGATTACAATATATAATAGTCTCAAGATCAGGTCTGCATGCACAAATTGTGACAACCTACCTCAGCAAAAAAAACATGCAAGTAACTTCATATTCTACAGTAGGCACCAATAATAGGATGCAATCCAAGATGGATCAAAACAAGTTTTAATATGTAAACTGAGAAGTTTATTCATAAATAAACAAATTCTAAAATACTGAACTTGCACTTTGCACATCACCTTATTTACCCGTTCTATTTCTAGGTATCAGTTATCTGCCAGCAATTTCCTGAAGTAAACTATTGATTGATTCACTTCTAGCCCAATTTTTTAAACAGATACCAGAACAAAGATTTCATCAAGAAGCTACAGTTGAGCAAAAATAGTTTGCTCAGGAACAAGCAAAGCAAACTACAAAGAGTGAGAGTGGGGGGATACCAAAGAATGTGCTACTCAAGTATTCTGTATGCAAATTCCCTTGAGGCAATGGTGGGAGTCAACTTGCTTCTCAACTTGCAATCAGTTATCACTGAACCTGGGACTGCCAGCCAGCAGCAAAGAGAAGGTTTTCTGTATTTGGTTAGTTTTTCCCAAGATGGCAAGGGCTAGTTGTATGCTTGGTGAAAAGAACAAGCATGAATCAACACCAGACCAATTAACCTGTTCAACATAAGGCTTAGGATGTTTGCTTACCAGGTAATTGGTAACATGCTGTTACCCTGGGCTGGATATACTGAAAATTCCTGGCAATTTTAGGAATTATCTCACTATTACCTTCAGAAATAGGTTTATTAGTACTTAATGAAATGTCTATTGTTTGGTTTTTCTGGCAATTTTACCCAGCAAACGTTTTCCTCATCAAAATGAACAATTTACTACATTTAACTGCCTGGTGCCAAGGAAGGTGAAGAGGGAAGACTCTTCACTGACAAAGCAATATAGAATTGCAGAAGGATTTGAGGTTGGAAGGGAACTCTTGAGGTTATCTGGTCCAAGCTCCTCCTCAAGCAGGATGCCCAGGACCATGTCCAGATGGTTTTTGAATATCTCCAAGGATGGAGGCTCCACAGCCTCCCTGAGGCTGTGCCAGTGCTCAGTCACCCTCACAGTAAAAATGTTTCAGAAGGATGTTCAGAAGGAACCTCCTTGTGTTTCATTTTGTGTCCAGTGCCTCTGGTCCTGTCACTGGACACTGCTGAAGACAGCCTGGCTGCATTTTCCATTTGCCCATCATCTTTGTGGCTCTTCAGTGGATAGTATAGCCAGCACAGCTCTCCCCTCCAGTATAACCACGTTTCTCTCCTACTGGACAGCCCTGAACTGGACACAGCACTTCAGGCGAGGCCTCGCCAGTGCCAAGGAGAATGAGCCCCTGCCAGATCAGTTTCCAAATACTTTTTCCATTATCGATAATGAGTAACTTCCCTGCTCATGTTATTTTCTATTTTGTGCCCATAACCAGGACTTTGCTTCTCTCTTCTCTTACAGTAAAGATACCAAATAACAACCACAACACCACCAGCAATATTCACATCGGAAACATGTTGTTTTGGAAATCTTGGCAAGAGAATCAAACAGCCTCTAGCAAGGGCAGAGATCTTCCTGCAAAGTTAATATCATGATGAGTGGAACCTGACTAATTAGGTTGCCCAGCAAAATTGTGGGTGCCACATCCCTGACAATGTTCAAGGCCAGGTTGGACACGGCTTTGAGCAACCTGGTCTAGTGGAAGGTTTCCTGTCCATGACAGGGCAGTTGAAGCAAGATGATCTTTAAGGGCCCTTCTAACCCAAACCATTGTGTGATCCTATGATGGATGAAAAAATTTTAATCTTGCTGTAAAAATATCTTCACTCAAAGAAACTGAAATTACGGTTTAATGGAAGACAAAATTTCTCAGAGGAACTGAAAACACTGCCCTGCATTACCTAGTATACATCTGTGCAGTACACCAAGAGCCTTTCCTCAAGTGAATCTTACAGGCAAACTTATTATGGATTTCTACAATCTTAGAAAGGCTCCTTATACAGTTAGCAGTACGCTGAAGGCAGAAGGAAATTTATCAAAGTCAGCCATAGCAACAAATAATTAGTTGTTGCTCATAGAAATGGAAAAGCTATTTTGTGTGCCATATTCATCAAAAGTCTTCTGACAAGATGAGAACTTTCAAAAATCGAGTATTGACTAGCATATTCTAGCCTAAGAACACGTATTCTAGCACAAGAACACATAGGCCATAACAGATTTCCAAGCTTCACGATTTCCTTTTAAGTGGCAACTTGTACTTAAATTTACTTAGAGCAAATTTACCTTCTGGCTTCCCACATCTGTGAATACACAAAGACAGAGTTTTTTGTGGTCCAGAGCAATTCTTATGTAGCTGGCTTGAGAATGAACCCCTGTGCAGGTATAATGCACCCTACTATGCAGGATCTATTGCGACTTCAATTCAACTGAAGGAACTTGAGTCTTTTCCTAACTGGAACACAGGACAAGTGACCTCATGTGACTGAGAAAAGTCTGCTGCTGTCCACCACAGCACCCACAGCTTTTGCTTCATGAAAACTCCACCATCCCTGTTGCAGTTTCACAGCCAGCAGAGCCAGCAACTTCAGCCCATCTTTCCTCCTTGCAGACTTGCTCGTTCAGACAACTCAGCTTAGTTTGTGTCATGAGCACAGCCCAGCCTTGCAGAACTTGAGCCAAGACAGAGCCCCATCTTTGCTGTGGAAAACACCCTGAAACACTAAGTTCTTAAGAATTACAAGTCTGGAGTTCAGTAGCACTCACAGATACATAAGTTCCTTTAAACTGTCCAAATAAATCCAATTGTGCAAAACTGGCCTAGCAAGGGTCTCACTGCCCATAAGCACATACATTCCAGGACAGCAGCAAAGAACTGCTTAACAACAGAGACACCAAGAACATGGCATATGGAATCCTTCTATCAATCAGTTCCGGACCAAAGAGCTTGTTCTTATACCACAGAATAAATCCAAGTTTTTAAAGATTAAAGTAATCCCTTTATCCACTCTTTATTCACACTTTTTTAGAAGTAAAAGAAAACTGCCTGAAAGTTATTACGAAAGAACAGATCTATTTTTTTCTTATTCTTATGAGCATTCCACTATATTTATGAAACCCACACCTGCAGGAAACCTTAAAACCACAATTGTCAAGTATCTTACAGAAATACAAAAAATGATGCCAGCCTCAGAGACAGTTGCTGGAAACCTTAATGAATTTTGAAGTAAATCTGCAGCGCATCCAGTACCGTCCGCATGTGAGTCTGGTCCCTTTCCATAGGAAACGGAATGGGGATTTGAGACACTGTTTAAACTGCAGTTCCATG
This sequence comes from Platysteira castanea, assembly GCA_013397175.1. NCBI lineage: Eukaryota > Metazoa > Chordata > Aves > Passeriformes > Platysteira > Platysteira castanea. The sequence continues at coordinate 105,752 of VYXC01003310.1, forward strand.
AAAAAGTAATGAATCCTTTACAGCTTGGATAACCATATCATTTTTCCAAAAAAAGCATCAAATAAATGTTTCTGGCCTATCTTGTAGCATTAGGTTAAGGTTATTCTCTATCATAAGAGATTAGATTTGATTCTCCTTTTAGTGCTGCTGACACAAGGAAGCTGACGCAGGCTAACATAGACACAGGCAGCCAGACAACTGGAAATATTCCAGATATACTGGAATATATCAACTTGAATCTGCCTATTGTGGATAATTGTGCATTAATTTTGCAAATAAGCACTCCCTTACAATGCAATAAAGCTGATGACCTATTTCAAGCCAGAGGCAAGTCATATACAGTAGAGGCCTAAATCCATTCTATTCAGGGAAGACTATGGCTGCAAAAATCACAGCATATGTTGAGTTGGAAGGTACCCACACGGATCATGGAGTCCAACTCTCAGCCCTGCATAGGACAATCCCCAGGAGTCACACCAAGAGCCTGTTTCAGTGCCCCCCAGGGAAGTGGTCACAGCACCAAGCCTGAGAGAGCTCAGGAAGCCTTTGGACAATAATCTTGGGTACATGTAAGGTTAAGCCACAAAGTTATTTTCGCAACCCTTGCTGCTTGTCAAAATGTGCAATGCCTGAGACATCACAAAGCAAACTTATCTTTCATACTTTCTGCACCTGGCATCACTACTCAAATCTTGCAGCGCATCCCAACTCTAAGCTGTATGATTCATATTTGGTAGAAGACACCGAAAGTTCAAATCTGTTCTGTAAGAAAAAAAGCGCCATTATTTGTCCAGGAACAGTATGTCCTTCATTTGGATTATCACGCTTAGTGATGACAGAGAATACTCTGATAGAACCAACAATGTAATTAAAGAATAAACAAATTAAAAAATTAAGCCTTTCATTTGGAAACTGCTTCATAAGGAGGACAAAATCATCAATACCTGTCCAATACTATTCCAATCAGTCCTTTCAGGCTTCTTTCTTACACAATCAATTCAATTGTTTGGTCCACTGAGCAAGGATCCACTTTGTCAGAAAACACTTAAGAAAGCTGTCATGTATGAGATTGTCTGGAGCTGGACTAATATATCAACTAACTTGAAAGTGAGATGCTTGGGTGAAAGATTGACAAGAGGACATAGGAATGGGGTTAATAACAGGGTGCCCCACCAAACTATTTGCATGGCAAGATGCAGAATATGTGGGTTTGAGTTTCTATGCTGACAATCACTGTTGCCTCTCTCTCCCACTTTGATACCTCCTTCAGGTACTTTCCGCCCTCACTCATCTTGGTCTCAGTCCTCTTCTTAACCCTTACTAAGCTTGCTTCTCATTTTCTGCAGGCATGTGCTGAAACAAGCACAGACAGAGGGATGGCGAGTCCATTCCTTCTTCCAATATTCCAGGCTATAGCTCCTCTTCATCTCCATGTGGAAGCTTCTTGCAAGTTGCACATCCACTGTGTTAATTTTTTCCACTTTTCCTACTCTCCTGGCTCTTCATGCTTACCACATTTTCAACAGTGCAGTTAAAGTTTTTATTAAACAAGTGTGACAACACTTGAAAACAACAGCCGAAAAACTTCACTGAATTGAAAACCAGCTTGCAATGGCTTTCACATGAGAGTTTACACAAGTGACATGAAGGTCAACAATAAGCTTGCCTTTCCTAGTTCATATTTCCGAACTTTTTATTAATCTAAGTGAATCACTTTTATCATTTTTATTTATAGGTCTTTTACAATATCTGAGATAGCCAACAATGGAACACTGTCAAAGTTTGTATGTAGGCAGTTCAAAATGAGTCAGTAAAATTTACAACCACAGACTAGTAAATAAGTTACAAACAACAATATCTACAAAAGTAACTGTAGCCAAGAGAAAAAGGATCCCTTATCTCTTTTTCCACAAAAGCCCATGAAGGTATCTTTCTAGACTCATGACAAATGGCCTTAAGCAAGGTGTACAAGACTACGTTTAGGAAGGAAAATCCTCGAGAAGAGGTACAACATTTTCAGTACCATCCTGTCTGACAACTAGGATCATAACTAGGTCAATTAATACAGTAATGTGATCAGTGAGCATCTGCTGTAAGCACAGCAGTTAATTAAATATTAAAAAGCTTTCAAGATGAAAATCTATTTTCCATTTAACAGGTAACAATTTTTGGGAAGGAAAGACTAACTTGTAACTAGCAGTGCAGGTTCCAGCCACATCTGACACTGGTCTTGTTGAACAAAACCATCCTACCAAAACCAAACACCCAACAACTTCCACCCTTCTCCAAAAAACTAGGAGGCATCTAAGTTAACACTCAAGTATCAAAGTACCATCTTTGAAGAGTTTGCAGCAGAAACTCAGTTCTTTGCAAACCATCAGCTGCAATTGAGAGTAATCTATGTCTTTTGCTTTCATTAATTCTAAACACAAACTCAATTGCTCATCATTCAGCTCTACTCTTAAAGCAGAATAAACAGCCTTTCAGTCTGTCAGGTCTCTTTGCCCCTTAAGTTGCCTCCTCTTTAACAAAGGAATTCAGACTTCAAATGCTCCTTAAAAGTGTTTAAAAACATATTTTTAAATAAATTCAAAAATTGAAAGGATAAAGCTCAGCCAAGTTACAAGATATCCTTGTAACATATCCAAGCAGTTTCCCTGTAAGAATGAAGCCACCAAGAGCCTTAGGCACTGACTGCTTTGCAGCTCACACCAGCTGAGATGGTGGGTGCAATTACCATACTGTCCTTGGCTATTTACCCTTGCTCTCTTCTTTATTCTTTCTCCATAACATAAACCTTTGGCTGAACCATTTCAGTATGCTAAACAAGTAAAAAACTGTTCTCTTTGTCAAGGTTAGCTTTCTGCCAGTCTACTGTGCTTAAAACAGCTTGGCAAAGGACACAGTGATCACCTCAGTTGGTGAAAAAAGTCACCTTTCCCCTCTACAGCTCACAGTTAGACGGATTCAGGCTACCATGAAGCAGCAGCCTTCCTGTTTAGGTTTCAAATCTCTTTCATTCCCCTACTTTTTCCATCACCTGCCATCTTTGCTGCTTGCTGCTAAGTAGAATTTGCCTCCAAGCACTATAAAAAGGAAAGTTAACAAATGTTCTCTACCACAGCAGAACAGCAGTGTGTGGAAAAATAAGTGCTGCCTGTACCCTTCATTTAAATCATTAACCACCAGTTGCACAGCTAAATCTTTAATTCCATATTTCTCATGGCTTTTGTGTTGCAGTACTACTAGTCCCTCTTATTCACTTTGATACCAATTCAGTAGTCACGAGGATCACGCACAGACTGAGTTCGGGAACAATTCACTGTATTTACATTCATGAATTCAACAACTTCTCCCTAGAAAGTAACAGGTTTTTAAAAAAATACAAGAGGAAATAAACTATCCAGATTTCCTAATCCATTTAAGAAAGCAATTTTGCTTCAGCCAGGTAACTACCACAGAATCTCAGTAACACTAAATCCATGCATCGGTGACATTTAAAAAAGATTATCATGAAGACACCAAACTATTTCTCTGCACACCTTAAGCTGAACACAAGTCACATTTGTGATGGAAAGCAAGCAGCCAGCCAGCTAATAACAATAATTGCCTATAAGAAGCAAATGCTCGTCCAGCAGAGCTCTTACGCAGCTTGGGTCACATTAATTAAGATGACAAAACAAATAAACTCAGTTTCAGCTGAACTACAGAACTTAATTCTTCTCTCTCCTTGCCAGAGTACACAATTAATTAGACTATCCAGAAAAGATAATCAGCACCTATTTAGAAGTTCATATTATCAATCCATAAAATAATTTGTTATACACTTTGCAATATTCCACCACTAAACTGTTACTACATAGTAACTACTGTGCATAGTTTCCTACCAACTGATTAGAAAATGTAAAAGACAGCTGGAATTGTTGGTCGAGTACAAATATATTCTGCTTGTTTAGAAATATCTGTGATCCAATAAAGAAATTAAGGTATCCTATTTTTATCACAAACAGATCTCAAAAACTGAAATAGAGCAAACGTACTTGTTTTTTTCTTTTTATTTTTAAAACACAAGTAATGTGCTCCTAGTCAAAGAAAACAGTCAAATAGGAACTGCCACAGAAACCACATTCTCCTAAATGGCATTCTATGTTCTACTCAGCAGACCACCCTGCCTTAGCAACTCTAGTAGCACCTTGGAAAATGAAATCATTTAAAAGGCAGAACTGGCTCCTTGCCAGCCATTGTAGAATTAGGAGAGTTAAAAAAAATTACACTAACTACTTAAACTAGAATCTGGAAAAAGTTATATCAATTTTCAATGCTTTACATAGGCTTAAAAATGTCACAAGAGACAGTACAAACTGTATTCTAGCAGAATTATAGAATGCTTAAAGAAATATCTTCTGAAAGCTACCTCAGATGATACTGAAGACTCATATTTAAATCTACATTACTTAAACCTATCATAGAGAATATTTGCCCTATTAAGTTTAATGAATAAATTTTCAAAACCAGATCAAAGATTGAGGCACCAATATACAACCATTCAGTTCCAAAAATCTAGATACTAGCAATTTCTTAGTCATAATGATGTATTTTATTTCAGGTTGATTTTACAGTGCTTTTCAAACACCATTAGTGAATAACTTGTACTAGAGAGAAAAAACCCCAAAACTAGATGCACTATTAAGACTCCAGAAATGTCTACCTTCAAAACAAACCCTTTATCTGAGATAAAGGGGAGAAAAAAATTACCGGGTCTGTGCTCCAAGTGTCAGAAAATGTTGCCTGAACACATTGTAACTGCATTTGGAAAGTATTTACTACTCACCAGTGCATCTAACAACAGCTTTACTAATAATGATACTGTTTAAGAGGCCTCACTATGTAACAGATCAAGACATTAGAGCTAGTATCCCTGTTTCTAGGGTCAAAAAAAAAAATTCCTAGTCACTTAGTTATGCAACACGTTTTTAAACTAAGTACAATCGTTCATTACCAGCCTTTTTTGCCTGTCTCGAAGAAAGATTTTAAACTAAGTTGGTACGTTTCATGTAGAAATTGAATTGCCCCTTCATGCTAAGCTTTGTGCAGGTGTACTGGGAGAATCTACAAAAATATTTCACTCGATCAGAATCTCAGAAAAACAAAAGTGCCCTTCAGTGCTCAAACACACTCATATGATCTCCTGAATTTAATAAAGACAGTGTGGAAAATTCATTTGATATTGAGCACTATATCTGGCACGGCACAACAAGCTCCATTTTGAAGCGAGTTTCTGTTTTCTGGTCTTAAATGCTCATATTGGTTGGGGAGTGCCATGGTGGGATAAGTGCTCCCTCAAAACTCTTGCCTGAACTGACAGCACCTTCAGTCAAAGAGAAAGATTACAAATGTTTTACTCTTTTTGGCTAGGGTCCACATCCATAAAACATCACCAGAAACAGAATAAAGAAAGGCGTTGCTGCCGCTCCTCCAAAACTCGCAAATGCTAAAAAGGTGGAGTAACAAGCCAAATACTTGCAGCAAGGGCCTTAAACAGGAGAAAAAAATGAAGAAAGGGCCTGCAATTCTGCATCAACCAGCCTTCTTTAGCACTGGCCACAGAAGAGAGAATCAGTTGAATGAATACGTTTCATCGTTTTGGGAAGAAGCTGTGCACAGGAGGGAGGATTAGGAGGATTCCATTGTACGCCCAAAAAGCTCAAGAGCAACTGGAATAAAAAAGCTGAAGCAAAGGAACACATATATTGCATGCTGAGTTCTGTAGCCTGCACTAGCTATGAGAAAGTAGCTGTGTTCACACACAGATGTGTGAACGGTTGAAAATGATGAAAAGCATCTCACACCTCACAAAACGAAATACTGTACCCAGAACTCTCACGTGGTCAAGGCTGTTGGAAACGTACACTTGCTACACAAGAAGCTCACAGACACCTTCACATCCCTGGCACACTGGCAAAGCTATGGCATGCAAACCCATTTCTGTAAAAGGCATGCTCAGAAGGGCTCCAGAGAGACCAAGGAAGATTGTTACAACCTGGCAGGAGAAGCTCAAGACCATAAAGTCTAAGGTGTCAGGACCTAAACCTGGCAAGTCCAGCTAAGGAAGTCTCATCTGAGCACAACTTCTCATTCAAATGTAAAAAATTAAGGCCCCAATGCAGCTTTATGGGACAAAGATGATTTACAAAAACCAAGCAGAAAAGGGGGGGGGACACATACACCATACTACCACTATTCACCCTAACCACATTCCCTTAGTCTCAGACCTCACAAGCATTTTGGAACTCACTGGGTGCACCTCATGTAGAGGAGGTTCCATTCACCGAGTTTGCAGAAAACTAATCCAGCAAAAGCAATGTTGATATTCTTCAGTACCAGTGTGCGGAGTCAATTCAGGACAGCTCCTACGTGGTACCAAGTGGGCATAACGGAGTAGATCTGGCTGAGAGGTGTGACGTGGGCACAGGAAAGGGCAAAATCTCCAGCTCTGGGTGTCAGAGCACCATTTGATTGACTTGGCTTTAACTGCAGTGACAGGGAGCAGCGACAATCATAGGAACTACAATTATGACAGGGCATTTCTGATATATTGTACATTTCACCACCCTTCAGAAGTGAGTGGTTCAAACTGAAAATAAAACTTACACTTGGCCAAAACTGTGTTTCAAAAAAATCCCCTCCATTAAACCAGAGACAGCTTCATTGGAAGGCTGGACTGGAAGAGAATTAGCAATTTAATGATCAATCAAAACCTTCTTTTGTTTCCCTTGTAAGTACAAATAAAATTAGATTTCTTTCTAAATCAAATTCCCTCCAAAATATTTCATGCAGTCAAATTTTTCTACAGATATAACAATTAAACTGAACTACAGATTTGTTACAAAGTGGAATATTGCAGCCTTAATGAAACTTGGGGGGTTATCAGTTTGTGTTAAAAGATAGCTGCCATCAAAAGATATCTGCATTAAAAAAACTCCAACCAAACAGAAAACACAATCAAAATCCCATTTGACCTACAGTATTTTTAACTTCATGCAACAAGAGGGTTGCCATTGCTGGCTAAACAAGTGTCAAGTAGGGTATTATTAGAACAGCTTTAAAAACAAGAGATCTTTGAGTTTAACAACTACAATAACATACAAATGGGAATTAAGAAGCAAGACTATAAATCAGAAAAAAAAAAATCAGTACTAAACATTTTGTTCCCAATCAGTTTGTAGATATCCACACAGATAAGAAACAAGCCTCCCAAGACACCACAACTTTCCAGAAGGAGCCACCACTCTATTAGGTAAGTTTTGTGTAATCAAACAAGCTACCAAAGGACAGAGATGTTAATCCTATTCCCTTCTGGAAAAAATATCATAAGCAGAAATCTCCACTATGCCCACTAAACCTAAGTATTTCAAGGTTGTGTTCTAATGTTCAATCCACTTTGCCAGAAATAAATCATAAAAAACCTATGGAAAAAAAGATGAGAGGTTACCGAAGTCTTTCTCTTTTTTTTACACCTGGATTAACTTTGTCCCATCACTCCTGTCATATATTTGCCTGTTGAGGTGACAATCTATTAATGAACAGCTTATAGATAAGTTCAGAAAGTCTATTTTCATGCTTCACTATTCCTAGCCATAAAGAATAGCATCTCATACTAACCTGGAACCATCTCCTCTGCTACCACTTAAACTTACTGCTTCTGGCAGTAATCACCACAAGCCTGGCAAACAAGTTATTTGCATTTTTCTTTGCATCAGATTTGACAATTTTCATTTCTTTTTAAAACAACTTCAGATTTCATTGAGCCTTTCTTCAAAGCTCTGACCTTCCAGACTTTACATCACTGCTAGTATTCTGCTCTAGACTCCCCTCAGCTAGACCATGCATTTCTTGAAGCTGTGACCTGAAGTCAGACATAGTAATCAGCTACGGCCTTCCCCATGCTATGTAAAAGAAACAATTATTTCATTTATCTTTTGAGATATACTACTGCAGAATATTAGCTACAAGATGCTTCACATCCAGCTCCACTTAAACTTGTCCTCACAATTAAATAGGATGTCATTCACAGACTACGAAGTTAGCTCAATGATGAAATACAAATGCAAGGAAACATAACAGATTGAACATAACATGTATTACCAAAACTACAAAAGCAATGAAGTAAAAAACCACTCATATGGTTTCAAGTTCCCAAATAAGTAACACATTTAATTGTAAACTCTTTAGAGAAATAGACGCTAGAAAGGAAAGTTGTTCTACTACCATAGGTAGTAGCACCACAGGTTCCCTTAATGTTACTGCAACAAAATCAACCCCATTTTACTTCATGTACCTACATTGCCTTATGAGAACCCATCACTTACTTCATATTATAAGGTTAGAGGTGCCTTTTCATTCTATCTTCATTTTATGTATCTTTTCATCCATTCTCCATTTTACTCTTAAATCTGTTTCATAGGATTAAGGTTTCTAAATTTATAACTAATATTCATGCAGGATAAATTCCAGCACTGCTGCCTAGAAAACAACCATCCGGCAGCTCAGGCCCTCACTTCACAGCCTTCAAAGTAATTTTTGTCTTACAAAGAGCAGTTTAGGGCACAAAGCTCTGAGTACAGAAAATCCCATTTGAATTATTTAATATTGGTGTAAATAATCTCTAGCAACAAGAGCAGAACCTTTCCTCCCAGCTGTTACACACTCCTTACTATATCAACAACCCTGTAATGCTCTGAAAACCTTCCATCCAAACAATCTCTTGTCCCGAGAATTTATGCTGGGGAAGAAGCCAATCTCTGTGCCTGCAGACGCCAGCTTGCATCTGAGGCCTCCCACCAACCAAACAGTGAGTGGAAGAGGAAAAAAATTCTGGTAAATGCATTTGCCCCTACCCTTTCCAAATGCTTCTGTCTCCAATAAATACCCATTTCCTACATCTTCTCTATGACTGCATGGGCAACTACCCTTACCAACTTTAATATAGGGGGGGGAAAAAAGGTTTAGCAATTATTATACTATTTATTAGAAGAGTTATAATACTCATTATTAGAAGATTTTTGAGCAATGGCACTTAGGCTACCAAAGCAACTTTTAAAGACATAAATTCACTATTTGATTAAGAACTGGTCATGAGCTAACAATATGGCTTAAATTTGTTTTTCAAAGCCCCAAACTTTGAGAATTCATAAGGGACAGTGATGTAGCTGTAACTAACATGGAGCACTCGATTACAATCTCAATACAGAACATCTCCTTTACCAGAGGGCTCTAATACACAAGCGTGTGTAAGGTGACTTCGACATCTGTCAGAAATTCTTCTTGTCTGCTCCTCTTTCAAAAGCAGAAACTGAGTGCAGGACTGAAGGTTTGCATTCTGGAAATCAGGACTGCATTTCCCTGAAGACTATAGGAACTGAAACCTTTTCAGGTATCGCCTTAAATAAGTAAGGTCATGCTCCTTGACAGGTTTCCACAGCAAGGTTACTTTTAAAGCCTAGATTTACCTTGTCTGAAAGCAATGAAACAAAACACTAGAACATGTAGTTACATTACAGCCATGAGTCAGTTACAAGCACTTCGGTATTTTTCTGACTTATGTCACTCTGAACTTGCATTACACTTTAGGTTGGCTTGTTTTAGTATTAAGGATAGTTTCTATTTTAACTGTGTCAGCAATTTTTTAGGCTTGAACTTCATTAAGGTACAGATTTAGGTGAAGTAATAGGTGTACTTATACAGTAAACAAAATTTAATTACCTACAACTTGAGGAAGAGCTAGCGAACTATAGAACAAAACCACATCAGAAAATAAAAACTCTACAACCAGCTCTGCCTTGAGACCCGCGTGTTTCAGTATTTCCAACATATAAGAAGTTTGCTTTTAAACAATACAAGACTATCCCCCACACACTTCCTAAATAGTTCCACCCATGCTGACAACATATCAACCTTTCTGCTTGGCAGGTGTTCCACGTGCTGGACCACTTATCTCTCTGCCTCATCCAGGGAAGATATTCAGGATGAGAGCAGAAGCAGCCACACTATGTAATTGACCAACTGGAATCAAATCTAATGACTGACACAGTCTAAAACATTTTTGAAGTTCAAGTGACTTAGTGCAGTTTCACAAACACCCCCTTTGGTATGAAAACTTATTTTTTAAAAAATTCTTGCCTCCCACAACTGGTTTTCCCTCTCTTCTCTCTTATACTTCAGTTTAACTAAGCAGCTAAGCTGTATTGATGTTATTGTTTCGAGGGCCACCATATAAACCAGTTATTGGATTAATTCCATAGATTTTTTTTTAATGGCAGATATAACTGAGAAATTCAGAAGCCTTTTAACCTCACTTTGGTGCTAAAAGCATGCATTTGTTAAACCCCACTCTTCAGGTGTTTGCGTTTCTCAACCAGCTGAGAGTTTCTCCTTACTCAGGAAAGTTCAGACTGGACTGGCATTACTCAAAGCATTTAATCACCATGTTGGGTAGGTGTAAAACAGATGTGTACCGCTGAGTTTTGCCTGCCTTCAGCAAGTAAGTCAGGAGCTCCTTAAGACGAGGGAATCAACCTCACATCTTGCAAACATCTACAGGGACGGATTCTTCCTCTATTCCTCCTTTCTGGCCATCTACCCAACATGAGCTCTAGCACTTCTCAAACTTCTCAACTCACTAATTCCACTGTAATACAGTATGCTATTAATAAATAAAATGGATAAAACCCCAGTCTTTAGGGAGTTGGCAGTCAAACTGGACCCCTCTTGAGAGTGGCTGATCCACATCAGCTCATTTTCCCCGCTGGAGGCTCTCCCCCCGAGCCGAAAGGAGAGGTTACCAGGTGGGCTGGGCTCCTCACAGGGCTGCTCAGAGATGAGAAGTCGCGTACCAACTGCACAGACACGGCAGGGAAAGCTGAGCTGAAACACTCTCCAGCGAGTAACGTTGAGAACAAAACAGCAGAGCTTCTGGCATCTGTATTTACCTCCAGAACAGACTCGAGGCATGGCATCTGGCAGTTTGGTCTGCCTTGGATGCCTACGGTGCTTGAATCTGCGAAGCACCTTGTGTTGTTAGCGCACAGTTTATTCCCCCTTCCGAAAACATTTCAGAAGCGTTCGCAACTCACACTTCAACCCCAGCAAAACAGGTAGTACCGCTCGCTCCCCGTGGGATTGGGAAGTTAAGTAATAAGCCCCAAAAACACAGGAAGTATGTAAGAAAGACACCAACCAGAGGCCTGACATCCTCACTGCCTCCACGGTGCCCTGTCCGTTAACGTTTCCTAAGACGCTTTGTGCTGAAATGTCCACAAAAGGCACGTCCACAAAGCGAACCGAACCCAACCTTGTTTTAAAATGCATATCGAGTGTTTCAAAACCATCGGGGGAAACGATGGCAAACCCCCATATAAAACCTTGGCCAGACACGGCACCCGCAGCCGCAGGGGCACCGAGCCGGGCTCCTCTGCAACCCGGCCGGGACCCGC